>PVLC010012426.1:33658-44473 GCA_004027655.1 Graphiurus murinus
CGCTTGTAATCCCAGCATTCGGGAGGCTGAGACCGGAGGATCCGGGTTCGCGGCCAGCCTCAGCTACCTAGTGAGGCACTCCGCAATTTAGTGAGACTCGGTTTCAAAATAAAGAATAAAAAATAGGGCTGGGGGTATAGCTCGGAGGTAGAATGCCCCTGAGTTCAATCCCCAGTACCGCAAAAAAAAAAAAAAAAAATGTAAAATTCTTGTCAGAATAAACAATGAGATAGACCAAAGTGCTAATTAGTGTGCTGGAAAATTGCCCCAGAGGTCTGTCTCAAAATGTACTGAGGAAAAAAAAGGCAAAAGAAGTTAATAGTTCAGGAGAAAAATTTTTGGTATGTGGAGGATAGATCCAGAAATTTCAACATTAAACAAAAATGGAATTCTAGAAGAAAACATAAGAGAAACATATAATTAAAAAAAAAAAAGAGTAACCTTGAGAAAGACTTTATCTTCTTTTAGAATGGCAAGGATAATGGAAAAATTACTTGGATGAAGAGAAGCACAAAAAATAGACAAGAGAAACAAATTAAAGGCTAAGTAGGAAGAGACCCAGGAGGATAAAGGAGATAATTTTAAGCCTACATCATGAAGTTCTGTTCAATGATACTTCCAAATTTTGAGAAAAAATTATTTTCAAAGAACATTAGAGGGAAAAGTTATATAAACAAATGATCCAACAAAAGGTTTTTAAAAAGGAAAAAAGCCAAAACAATAGAACTATAAATCAAAGATGAAAGAAGGCTTCAAGATTATTTTTAAACATATGGCAATCATGAATATGAATGGGTTAAATTCACATATTAAAAGACAGAAATACTTAGATTAGGTAAGATAAAATCCAAATGTAAGAGACATAACTAAAAGGACAGAAAAATTTAAATAAAGATATAGCAGGCAAATAGTAACAAAAAGAAAGCTTGCAGCTTAGCTATCAAAACAAAAGATGCAGATATGTTTTGACCTAGTCATTCTATTCCTAGGCTTGTATCTAGGAGTGCAAAATGATAAATATGCAAGGATCTTGACTGAAGCATTGTTCGAAGCAGCACAGACAGAAGTTTGTGACAGTTCAATCAATTATGGGACTATTATGTAGGTTTTAAAAAGGACATGAGTAATCTGTATTGATATGAGATCATTTCTAACATATATTAAATAAGAGAAACAGTATGGATGATAATATGCCACCATTTGTGTAAAGAAAAAATATGTCTACATATGGTTGCACTGGCACAGAATTATCATTTCATATGACACATAAAAATGAAAGAACACTAACAGTAATATGTCTGTCTTTGGGAGGGGAAGTGGGAAGCTAGGGAATGGCTGAAGAAAACCTTTTCATTGTATATGTTCTTCTTGTAACTGAATTTTATACTATGTGCATGCATTGCCTAGACAAAAAATGAAGTTACAAAAAGCAGGCCTGGAAATATTTAATAGCAGACAAAATAGAATTCAATATGAAAAGCATTATATGAGACAAAGGCATTTTCAAAAATTGAAAAAAACGGGGAACAGTCCACTAAAAATCATAAATCCTTGTGCATGTAACAATAGTTTCAAAATATATAAAACAATACTCTAGAGAAATGCAAAGAGAAAGTGACAATATAGGGAGACTTCAAATTAAATAGACAAAAAAATAGCTAATACTTACTGAGCACTATTTATGTGACTGGCACTGAACTATGTGCTTTTCATGCATTATCTAAGGCTACAGAAAATGTTAGTAATAATTGACAAGTCACACATATGTACCATAAATACTTTGTACCTGATGAACAGAGAATACACAATTTTTTCCAAACACCCATGAGATATTCATTAAAGACATATATTTAGCACTCACCCCTAAAGAACAATAATAACAATACCCCCCACCCCAGAAACATAGTTGGCAAGAGTACAATGAAATGAACATTGTTGTTGATTTGGCAACAGCTCTTATGAAGAATAATTTGGCATTAAGTATCAAATGTCCATACTCTTTGACATAGTAGTTATCTTCCTGATAATCTATTCTAAATAAGTCATGGCAAATATGGGGGAAGGGGAATAAAAATAGAAAAAATTAGAAATGCAAATGTTAAAATGAAAGAGAATAGTCAACTATGGTATAACCATTCGACAGATTCTTATTTGCCATTAAAGTGACATTTAGAGTCTAATGATAATAAAAGCTTGAAATGTTAAAGGGAAAAAAGCAAGTACAACACTAAACCATGTATGTTTTATATAGCTATAAAATATATCCAAGTCTTTAATGAATATATGCTACCATTTATGGTAAACAAAAATCTACAATTTCTAACCTCCACTTTAGGCTATTTTGCTTTGTATCCTCTTTTGCAACTTTCTGCTCTGTCATTAGCTATGCAAGAAACACCTATCTGCTGAAGTTTATGTGATCTTTGCACAGAAGCAAACTACATGTAATTCCACAAAAGAGAACAGAGATGTCCAAATTCATCATTAGTTCTAGTTCTGAGTCCATTGCCATGCTGACTTTTTTTTCTTCCAGGCACTTGGCAGTTAAAATATAGCACAGAATGACTTTAGTTAGGCAAGCTAAACACCCATTAACTTAGATACGGAATTAGTTTTGGGATTCTTTTTTTTTTTTTTGCGGTACTGGGGATTGAACCCAGGGGCATTCTACCTCTGAGCTATACCCCCAGCCCTATTTTTTATTCTTTATTTTGAAACCGAGTCTTACTAAGTTGCGGAGTGCCTCACCAGGTAGCTGAGGCTGGCCGCGAACCCGGATCCTCCGGTCTCAGCCTCCCAAATGCTGGGATTACAAGAGTGCGCCACCACGCCCGGCTTTTTGGGATTCTTAAATAGAGTCAAAGTTGGTTTGTGTAGCAGCTCTCAGATGTAGTAGTGTACTGTGCACACTGCACTGACTTTCAGACAAGCTGAAAATCTGAAATTTACAATTGCTATCAGCTGTTATATAAACTACTCTCTGTACTTACTAATGCTTATAATAATTTGATAGTTATCCTAACTGGAAATATGGAAACATTTTTTGGGGAAATAACTCCCTATTAGTTAGTAAAATATTAAAAAATTGCTAGAATCAAAATTTATGTAAATATTCTTTTCAAAAAATAGGTTCAAAAGACTCAGCCCAGTTCACCTTTGAAATTGTATCAAGATTTAAGTGTACTTCGTGCAAATGAGCTGCTCCTAAACAGGGGCTGGTTTTGCCTTTTGAGGAATGATAGCCACTCTGTCGTGTACATAAGAGAGCTGGATGGCATGGACAGAGTCTTTATTGTGGTTCTGAATTTTGGAGAATCAACACAGCTAAATCTACAGGAAATGATTTCGGGTCTTCCTGCAAGACTGAGAATAATATTAAGTACCAATTCTGCCTCCAGCGGCACTGAAGTGGATACGAGTGGCATTGTTCTGGAGAAGGGAGATGGATTCATCCTGGAACACCACATGAAGAATCTCCTTCATCGCCAAACAGCTTTCCAAGACAAATGCTTTGTTTCTGATCGAGCATGCTACTTCAGTGCATTAAACATATTGTACAGCTTGTGCTAGGGACTGCTAGGAAGCAGATGGTGATATTGGCGTTCGGTTGTGTTGTAACTTCATGTCTAGCATGCTGCTGGGTAAACTTTATGAAAAATCACTGATTATTAAGCTATTTCTATAGCTTGAATGCTTTAGGGAAGGTTCTCAAGTGTTTGAAAGGATAATAAAATGTCTAAAAGAAAACTGTTGCTCATAGGGACTTGTAACTATTGAGATAACATCAATAAGAGATGATGATAACACCTCAGGAACCCAGATTATCTGAAAGCTCTAAAGCATTTAGGTGAGAATTTTCTTTTTCCTTAAAATGCAATCAGAGAAATTAAAAGATGACTCATTGCCACAGTGTCTAAAAATATTCACTAGCAAAGAGGAAGGACATTGATTTGTAAACTGTTCCAAGAAAATCTTAGTGAAACAGACAACAACAAAGTTGTTCTGACTGGAAGAGAGGCCAGGTGTTCTGCTGTCCTGGTCCTTGCCCCCTGCTCCATCTCCTTCTAAGAAGCATGATTTGAAAACTACTTTTGCAGGTTAAAGGGCACGCGCATCAGTAGAAGAGAACAGCATAGCAAGTAAGATGTAGATGAAGTAAACTTTGGACAGAGAAGCAACTTTAAAAAAATTATCTAGTCACGTAAAATCTCACTTTTTCTAACCCAATTGGAAATAAGACTATGAAAATATTTGTCTGTTTCCAATTCCCAGTTGAATGTAGCATTTCAAAACTTTACATATTTCTTAAGATCCTCGAAAACAGTGGTGCTGTCAAGTCCAAGCTCTTCATACATGAATTTAATTTGGGCTGCAATCTAAAAGAAAAACATTTAAAAATTAGAAGGACTTTGTGGTAAAATTCCAATGTTTTAGTTCTATGTTCATCCATCCTCATCTAACCCTGAAGTCAGCTATTTATGGCAAGAGAGTATTTTTTTTTTTTTTTGGTACTGGCGATTCAATCCAGGGACATTCTACCTCTGAGCTACATCCCCAGCCCTATTTTATTTGAAAGTAGGGTCTTGCTAAGTTGCTGAAGCTGTCCTCAAACCTGCGATCCTCCTGCCTCAGCCTCCCAAGTACTGGGATTATAGGTGTGCAACACCATTCCGGTGTACAGGAGTACTTTTATTTGGGACGGAGGCGGAAGGCTTCCAACATTAAGATTTAATTTCTTTCTTTAACTGAGTTCCCTTATGTGGTATGAGAGCCTTTTCTCTTGATTGACTCAGTGACCCTTCTTTGCTTCCTGGGTCTCAGCCACAGACCTGACATTTGGAAGCAGCTCTGTCACAAACTCTGCTATAGCCTCTGAGAAACCTGATTACAACACGCCCATGCTTGGGAAATCTGTCCACTAAGTGAAGCTGGATAACATACCTTCTTGTGAGAATCCTCAATCACGTGATTCCCTCCAGGCTGCATATCTAAAATAATATTGGGAGGCTGATAGCCTGAAAGAGTTAACACAGACAACAATTAAAAGGTTCTTGGAAGATTTAGACCCATTTCCTATTTCCATTTGAGTACTTTGTTCAAATAACAAAGGACTAAAGGTGAAACCACCATCACTACCACCAACAAAGAGAAGGGAGGAGTAAGGAGCAGAAGACAAATTTCTTAGCCAGGGGAAGTGGGAGGAGGCCAGGTGGCTGAAGAAGCTGGGTGAGGGACCATGGCACCACACAACCACACAAAGTCTGTGACCAAGAAGGAAGTCAACAGCCCTTTGGAGCCTGAGAGTCCTGTGCCTTGGAAACACCAACTATAATAATGAGTGGAACCGAGAAGTGGGTACTGGGAGTTCTTATCTAAGGAAAACGAAAGAACTATCTAGAAGAAATTAAAATAGCTGGTTTAGGTACTGAAGCTCCAAGCAAAAATCTCAGACTCTTTTAGTGATTCCCTAGAGAAATGTCTCAATAAATGTTGTTAAATGAAAGAATGTCTATATGAGAGTACATCTCCAAGTTATAGTTGATAGTGAAATTTACTTTTTTCTTGTATTCTTTGAAAAAGAGGTGAGGCAGTTGCAGTTTTATATACCTTAACTAGGCAATCAACATAGGAAAATGATCATTTGTCTAAATCTTGGGCAGATATAATTTGGTTTGCAGCATGAAATGTATTAGTCCATTCAGCCATGTCCTGTGCTTCCTGGGGGTCTCCTACCTTCACCCGCATCCTTGGCATGCTCTGCAACGGCTTCCTTGAGCTTCTCAGCATAGTTCACAATTCCTTTGACAGGTATGCGTTCATCGTTTTCATAAGCAGTGATATGAATTGAAGGATAATGCTAAAAGAAAACAGATGTATGAAGAGTTTATGTTACTCCTATGATCTCTTCCATAAGTCATGAAAAATAATTACTCCAGTTTCTTCCCCTAGGTGCTAGAAGTTTTTCTTCATTTGAAATTATCGAGTGAGCCTCTGCATTTTAGTATTAGACATCTAGTTACCTGGATTTCTCTTGTCTAAAGAGACTATGACTTCATCTGATCTAGTAATTATGGCATAGTAACTCTATTCCCTGAGGTATTAAACTGAAACAAACCTGGAGCATGAGTAGAGCTGGTGCTGAAAGGTGTTTGGGCAGCATAAGTAGAAACACCTCTAAGGCCCTATTAACTCTTGCCTCAGCTTAGGGCGCATCCTTTTGATTATCTTCTCTATCACTTAAAGATAGTGCATCACAGCCAGGCATGGTGGCACACATCAGGAGGATCACTGGTTTGAGGTTAGCAAGACTTTCACTAACTTAGCAAGACCTTGTTTCAAAATAGAAAATAAAATAGGGGTAGGGTGTAGCTCAGAGGTAGAACACCCCTGGGTTCATTCCCCAGTATCACATGAAAAAAAAAAAATAAGTGTATCATAACCATCTTTCATTACCTGAGGTTTAATATTTTGATAGGGACAATAACGTTTTATGTAGTTCTTATGTTTTTCATCAGATGAAGGGTTCCCCCATTCTTCTAATTCTTCTAATGTCAGAGGAAGTGTAGTGTCCATCATGGTGTTGAGAACATCCAAGAAAGGTGCCTAATAAAAAAAAATGCCAAAGAAACTTGTGCCACAACCGAGAAGTTGGCAAATGAGCTTCCGAAAATTATACTTTATAAATATACAAACTAATATGAGAGAACATAGCTCCAACAGTCCTGTGGGTCCTGAAGCCAGACTGATTGCTGAATTGTAACCAGGGCCAGGGATTTACCATGGCTTTTAAAGTATTCAGATTCCTTTTAAATAGTACTTATATAACAACAACAACAGGTTAATCTTCTAATTTTATGATTTATGTTTTTAGTTTGGTCCCTTTTACTCATATAAATTTTTCTTCTATAAAAGAAATATTATTGCTTCATACTCTTTAGGATGAACCCTTATGCACTGCTACTTTAGGTGTAAAATGGTGTAGCCATTGTTGGAAAAGAGTGGTTCATCAAAAAATTAAATTTAGATTCACCTTATGATCCAGCAATTCTACCTCTAGGTGTATACCAAAAGAACTGAAAACAGAATCTTGAAGAGGTATCTGTACATCCACATTTATAGAAGCATTACTCATAATAGCCAAAAGGTGGAAGCAACCCAAGTCTTCCTCAACAGATAAATGAATAAGCAAAATGTGATACAGATACACACACACACACACACACGCACACACACACACACACACACACACAATGGAGTGTGTGGATTATTCAGTCTTAAAAAGGAATAAAATTCTGACACTTGCTATGGATGAACCTTGAGGCTACACTATAAATGAATATAACTAGTGTCAAAAAGAAAAATTCTGTATTATTCCATTTACAGGAGGTACCTAGAGTAGTCAAATTTATGTAGATAGCAAGTGGGTGGTTTTTAGGGGTTGGAGAGGAAAGGAATAAAAACTTGTTCAGTGGGTACAGGATCTAAATTTTGCAAGATAAATTGAGTTCGGGAGATTAACTGCACAACAGTGTGAATGTACTTAACACTATTGAACCGTACACTTAAAAATGGTTATGATGGCCTGGCGTGGTGGCGCACGCTTGTAATCCCAGCATTCGGGAGGCTGAGACCGGAGGATCCGGGTTCGTGGCCAGCCTCAGCTACCTAGTGAGGCACTCTGCAACTTAGTGAGACTCGGTTTCAAAATAAAGAAGAAAAAATAGGGTTGGGGGTGTAGCTCGGAGGTAGAATGCCCCTGAGTTCAATCCCCAGTACCGCAAAAAAAAAAAAATTTAAAATGAAAAATGCTTCCAACGACACATAAATTCTTGCTTTTTGTAGTATTGGGGATGGAACCTGGGGACATTCTACCTCTGAGCTACAGCCCAAGCCCTATTTTTTTTTATTCTTTATTTTGAAACAGCGTCTCACTAAGTTGCGGAGGGCCTCACTAGGTAGTTGAGGCTGGCTGCGAACGCGGATCCTCCAGTATTGGCCTCCGAAATGCGGGGATTACAAGCGTGTGCCCCCACGCCCGGCCATAAACTCTTCTTTACCAGTTGGAATTTTACTTTAAAAGTAATAAATGCTAACTGAAGAAAACCTGGAAAATATACAATGTTAAAACAACAAAATGGAGGCTGCTCTTTTCACTTAGCCTTAGATTCTTCCCTTCACATGCTGTTCAGCTTTCTTTCATATTACATTACCGAGTCTAGTGGGCACCTCTAATTCTTTTTTGGCTGCCTAGAACAAACAGCCAACAACTGAGGTCTACCAATCAGACACAAGTACTCCAGACTTGGATTGGAAGTAGTGATTAGAGAGTTTCTTTGTAAAAGTGTGACGCTGTATCCAGCTTCCAGAGGCAGCTCTGGTAGTATGAGGTGATTTGTGCTCAGCAGTGGCAATAGTCATAACTTCACTGGGCTGGTTCTCTTTCTGGCTGTGAAGCCTGTAATGCTGGTTCTGAATATACATATACCCTTTAGTAAAACCCCTTTCTGTTTAAATTACTCATGGTTTTTGGTGCTTGTAACTAAAAACTTTGACTCTTACATGAATCTCCTATTGTTGGATATTTATGTTGTTTCTGATTCTTCACTATAATGAGCAAGCCGAGATAAATATCATTATACATTTATTTCTGGTTGTTTCCTTCTAATTTCTAAAAGTTAAGGTTAGTTCTATTTTCTTTATACATAAGTGACTCTGCTATTCCTATCTTTACGTATACGTTTTTCACTCTCCATACACAGTAATTCAATTTTCTAAAAATCTATTTACAGGGCTGGAGAGCTGAATGTAGTTCACTGGTAGATGGCTTGCCTAGCATGCACAAGGCCCTGGGTTTGATCCCTCGCAATGCCAAAAAAAGAAAAACTTTGATTTGGACTAGGGCTATTCAAAACATTTACCTACTACAAGCCCACAGTGTGTGCCCCTTATTCTCAAAACAAATAAGACCCTGAAAATATTTTACTCTCTCCCATCCATTATTTTCCAGAGTATTTAATTAGGAAGCAAAAGAATGATACAGGTGAAACCAGTAACTATAATGTGGGCTAATTATTGTGGACACTAGGAAAAGACTATAGAGCATTTTCAGAATAGGATATTTTAATGAAGTACAGGAAAACTCCATCCAAAAGACCATTAAGAATGGAGTATCTAGCCGGGCGTGGTGGCGCACGCTTGTAATCCCAGCATTTGGGAGGCTGAGACCTGAGGAACCGGGTTCGCGGCCAGCCTCAGTTACCTAGTGAGGCCCTCTGCAACTTAGTGAGACCCTGTTTCAAAATAAAGAATAAAAAAATAGGGCTGGGGGTGTAGCTTGGAGGTAGGATGCCCCTGAGTTCAATCCCCAGTACCGCAAAAAAAAAAAAAAAAAAAAAAAAAAGAATGGAGTATCTAGCTTGGCTTGGTGATGCAATCCTATAATCCCAGTACTTGGGAGGTTGAGACAAGAGGATTGCAGGTTCAAAGACAGCCTCAGCAAGTAGTGAGGCTCTCATCAACCTAGCAAGATCCTGCTTCAATATAAAATAGGGCTGGGGTTGTAATTCGGAGGTAGAATGCCCCTGGGTTCAATCCCCACTACCATACAAAAAAATTTCAATAATGGAGTATCTAAAGACAGACAGTCCTTAAACTCAAGACTGAAATGTTGACAAGCAGCAGAGCATCCAGTGACTAGGAGTCACAGGATGCAGCACATTCCAGTCACAGGATTCTCTCTACCCAACTCTAGAACTGTGAGGCATATATACTTCGTCTTTTCCCCACCAGGTCTAAATGGTCTAACAAACAAAAAATTGTCAATGGGAACAGCCATTTACCTTTCAGTAGAAATCTTTACAAATGAGTACTGAACGATTCTCAGAGTGAGCAATAACACCCCTGGGAGGGACGCCAGAATGATCCAGAGGACGGTAGTAGACTGAGGTGCAATCAGGGGCGTTGAATAAAAATAAGGGGAGTGGTACAAGCACTCAGGAGGGCGATAAGTAATTTTTTTTTTTTTTTTCCCTGAAAAGGCAGCAGGAAGTCAGTAAGTTTGGGAATCTATGGCATAGAACATCATCAGAGAATAAGAGTAAATAGTGTGATTAAAATAATCTTAGAAGTTCTCCCAGACCTATAGTTCTGTGTTTAAACTTCAAGCTCTGTTATACTTCTATGCTGGGGTGAAACTTTAAGAGAATTTTTTTCTTAGAACAGCCTGTGCTTCACACCTGTTGCATTCTGTAAACAGGAGAGACAAGAGTGTACTTACCTCCATGGTCACAGCTCTCAGGAGCTCTGGATTAGAATTACACAAGGCTCCCACAAGCACCCCTCCAGCACTGAAAGCAGTCAGGATTGTTAGACTCGGCTGAGAAAAGCCTTGGCCATGAAGCGTCTTAATGCAAGCCTCTAAGTCAGCAAGGCCATTGAGCTTTTTAGTTAGCCGGCCATCTGCATGCCACTGGAGGCCTAACTCACCACCTCCCCTGAAATTAAAGGGCAAGAAAGTTTTAGTGGGGAAAAAAAGGATAGTGATATACGTAGAGGTAAGCAAACTATACCTGGAGGCCTTTTTTTGTATGACCCTCAAGCTAAGAGTTGTGTTTACATTTTTTTTTTTTTTTTTTTTTTTTTGCGGTACTGGGGATTGAACTCAGGGGCATTCTACCTCCGAGCTATACCCCCAGCCCTATTTTTTTATTCTTTATTTTGAAACCGAGTCTCACTAAGTTGCAGAGTGCCTCACTAGGTAGCTGAGGCTGGCCGCGAACCCGGATCCTCCGGTCTCAGCCTCCCAAATGCTGGGAT
>PVLC010012427.1:0-44284 GCA_004027655.1 Graphiurus murinus
TTTTGAAACCGAGTCTCACTAAGTTGCGGAGTGCCTCACTAGGTAGCTGAGGCTGGCCGCGAACCCGGATCCTCTGGTCTCAGCCTCCCGAATGCTGGGATTACAAGCGTGCACCACCACGCCCGGCTTGGTGCTGGGGATTTAACCCAGGATTCTATTTTTGAGCTACACCAACAGCCCTTTTTATTTATTTATTAATTTTTTTAAAAAAAATTAGTACTAGGGAATGAACTCAAGGACATTCTACCTCAGAGCTACACCCTTAGCCCTTTCTATTTACTTATTATTATTTTTATATTTTTAGTACTAGGGACTGAACTTAGGGACATTCTACCTCAGAGCTACACCCTCAGCCCTTTTTATTTTGTATTGTGAAACAGGGTCTCGCTAAGTTGCTGAAGCTAGCTTTGAACCTGGGATCCTCCAGTCTCAGCCTCCCAAGTTCTGTTTAACCAGTTGGGAGGACTGGTTACGTGTCACACCTGGCCAAAGATGACCAACAGTGAGGACAGTCACAACACGCTGGTGGCTGGAGTTCGTTGATTTCTTATTATGTGACATTCTTGGCCTTAACACCTCTCACCCCCACCATTTGTGGGGTCTAGGACAAGAGAACAAATGGAGGTCACACGACCTGTGTCCGTATATTTAAAAATTATGAGTCAAGCTAAATGCTTAAATAAAACATGCTCCATTCATCTATTTGACAAATGTTCCTTCACAACAACCTGAAAGGTCACAAATCTGAGTTTAGCATTCTCAGATTCCGTGGATTTCTGGGTAGAGAAGCTGAAGCTCAGGAAGAGGCAGCCCCAGCTTACCCCTTCTTTTCCCACTCACTCCGTGCAACTCTGCAAAGTGACAGAGGTGTGCACAGGTTTTGCTGGCCACCCCTCAGGGGGGACATGTTCCCACTGGCAGGACACTCAGCCTTCCGGAGGACAGGTATAAGACAGGAGCCTGCAAAGGCCCGAGTGGCACACTGATAGTAGCAACTTCCCACAGTTTGGGAATTAATAAAATTTTAAATCAGATGATGCAAGTAAAACTAGTATATTTCAGACCCAAGTACTGGGGTCCCCCCCCACTGGACCCTGCGCTTCAAAGCACACCATCTGACCCTCTATAGAATTCCTTCCTCCTCTAAGAGTGTTATTTTCTCTAGAGGGTATGATAGTTAAGCTGGACTGTCAACTCGAATGGACCGAGGGATACCTAGAATTGGGAGACTTTGGGGCCTGTTGATGATTGGCGTGTGGACCAGCACATTGATGGGGAAATCCTTCCCTGAGTGTGTGCAGCACCGTCCAACAGGCTGAGGCCCAGACGGAACAAAGGGTGGAAGAAGGAGGAATCAGTGTGAAGGACAGCTTGATCCTTTCTAAGCAGGTGTGTCTCCCACTGCTGTCGCTCTCAGCTGAGGATATCAGGCTCCAGCTTTGCTTCTCCCAAGTGGACACTCATTAGTGATTCTCCAGGGAGTGTCCAGGCCTTTCCACCTTGGAGGAGGGCTGCATCATTGGTACCTCGGGTTCTGAGGCTCCAGCTTCTGAGATGGGCCAGCTGCTGGTTCCCCGGGCTCTCAGGCAGGCAGGCAGTCATTTGAGGCTACAGCTTCTTCGTGTATAAGCCAATTTGATAAATCTCTTTTTATAATATACATATCCTGTGGGTTTTCTCTAGAGAGCCTGACTAATACAGGGAGGAATCCAGGAAGAGTCAAGAGATGGCAAGGAAAGGTTCTCTTTTACAGATGAAAAACAGACTCCCGGGCATGGTGTCACATGTCTGTAATCCCAGTATTTAGGAAGCTGAGACAGGAGGATTGCAGATTCCAGATTAGCCTCAGCAATTTAGTGAAACTCTCAGCAATGTAGAGAGACCATGTTTCAAGATTAAAAAATAAATAAATAAAAAGGAGCTGGGGGTGTAGCTTGGAGGTAGAGTACCCCTGGGTTCAATCCCAAGGAAGAGAAAGGTAGGAAGGAAGGGAGTGAGTGAGGGAAACTTATAAGGGTTAGGTAACTTACCTGCTACTGAATCCAGTCAGAGCTGTCTGCCTCCAGAGCATGTCCTAACATGACTCTGTAACCCAAACATATTGATATAAAATAAAAATGAGGTGATTTTTCAAAAAAGAGATATGATTTAAAGAGGCCATGACTCATATAAAATATAAAATAATCTCTACTCGGACTTGAAAATATCTCAGCAGGTGTCACATCGCTTAAAATCCTAAAAGAAATATTCTCCAGTGCAAAAGATCTTTCAGTGTCTGGTTTACTCCAAACCTCATTATTCAAAAGTGCAGAGAGAAGCATCCCTTTCTTCCCTGAGAGGTAGAGCACGGCCTCCCTTTGTAAATGGAAATCCAAGTCAATAAGAAACATGTGCTTTTGGAAGCCTCCAGGGAAATGACACCGGCTTTCAGCTGGTCCTGGCTGTGAGGAAAACTCTAGGCTGCTGACCAGAGACTTCTGCACAGAGCAAGAAGGAGCCACCAGCGACGATGTGCAGTAACCAGAAGGTGACCTCTAGTTGCCAAGTGTTTGGCTTGCCCCGTGCTGTGAACAAACATTTCAGATTCATTTTCAAAGTGTGTTTGAGAAACATCACTGGGCCGTAGGGAATGGGGCTGAGGCCTGACCCATGAAGGTGATCATTCACTTGCAGGTTAACGGTACATCTAATATTGAACATGATTTTATTGACAGAATACTCAAAGTACAGCACTTAAAGAAAGATACTGTGCTTCCCTCACTTATACTTTTCTTTTTTTGATACCAGGGACCGAAGCCGGGGACACTCTACCTCTGAGCTACACCCCCAGTCCTTTTTATTTTTTATTTTGAAATAGTCTTGCTAAGGTGCTGAGGCTGGCCTTGAACCTGAGATCCTCCTGTCTCAGCCTCTCAAGTACTGGGATTACAAATGTGCACCACCATGCCTGACTTCCCATTTATACTTTTATGACTGGTCAAAAGGGACTTATCAGGACAGGCAAATTATCAATGTTTGACTGTTCCAGTTAGGATAAAACAAATTTTCTTAGCTAAGCTTTAAAACCTGTCATTTGAGAACTTTGTGAGCATTTAATTACTGTGTAAATTGTACAAATGCACTTACATCAATCACTCCATAAGCCTCTAAGTGATAATAGGACAATACTTCCCATTCTAATTTACATAAAAATTTTCCTAATTTTGGATCCAGAATTTTATCTTTTTAAGGCTTTGCTTTGACTTCACTTTTTGATTTAATTACATGCAGCTAAAAATACTTTTTTTTCCCTACTATATAGTACTGAGATTCTACCTTTTTGCCTGTTAATAAGTTCACAGTCTGCTGAGAGTATCTATAAACAACACTGACGATGTGAGGCAGATACAATTTTACCATTTTATTGTTTTTTTAAAAAATCTAGTACTTATATTGGCTGTGACAGGAGGATCACAGGTTTAAGACTAGCCCAGCCTCAGCATCTTAGCACAGCCCTTGGCAACTTGGAAAGACCCTGTTTCAAAACAAAAAAAAAATTTAAAAATGGGTCTAGGGGTGTATCTTGGAGGTAGGATACCCTGGAGTTAAATCCCCACTACCAAAAAAAAAAAAAAAAAAAAAAAAGTCAGTTATAAACCATTCCCAATTAAAGGAGACTAAAGAGACACTTTAGATATATGCAATCTTGGGCCTAGATTAGATCCTATACTAGAGAGAAATACATGCTAAAAAGGACATTATAAGGTCAATGGGCAGAACTGGAGAGTAGATGGAATGTTAAATTAACACGTGAGTGTGTGTGTGTGTGTGTGTGTTTGTGTGCGTGCACATGTGTGCACACACATACACACAAAAGAAGAGCCAATGTGCAAAAAAGAAGAGCCAATGGTAAATAAAATGGAGTGAAGCATTAACAAGAGGTGAATCTGGGTAAGGGGTCTATGGGTTTTCATTTTACTATTTTTGTAGCAATTTATTAGAGATCATTTCCTAATATAACATTTTTTAATGGCATGCCATAAAAAAATTCTCTTAGAATCTTTTCTCTCCCTGGAAAATTCTTTCATGCATTCACTAACTTAGCTGTGTGACTATAATTAAATATTTAATACCTGCTTTCCTTGCCTTATCATCATCCTGCTTGGTTCCAGCTGAGTCTGGGGTGCCTGACTTAGAGGTTAGCGTTGTAGCAGGGAACAGCTAGAGTCGAGGAAAAGCTCTGCTTTCTTCCTGGTCCCTCTTCTCCAGCACAAATCACTGGAAGTTCTGAGCCATGCTGTACTGAGAGGTGGGGAGTGGCTGGCACTTAATTAGTGCTGCTACTTAAGTAAGTACACGAGCAAATAAAAGAACAACCTCAAGAAGAGTGAAGAATCTTTTAAATAATTTTAGGTAAAATGTAGGTAATTGACTTTCACTTCTGTGAAAACAGAACAGACTTGCTCTTCTCTATTTTCCTGCCTAGTATAACTAAAACCCCTGGAAATTAAAATAAAACAAGTCTGAGAAGACTCTGAATGATAGTAAGATGAATGCAGACTGAAGACTGACTAGGAGTCACACAGTGATCAGCTCCCTGGCTTTTGTCTTTGCTGTATGTATCCCAGACTTCCAAGACAGCAACTCAGAAATGCCAGTAGGTGAGAGAGAGAGAGAGAGAGAGAGAGAGAGAGAGAGAGAGAGAGAGAGAGAGAGAAAAGAGAGAGAGAGACAGAGAGACAGAGACAGAGAGAGAGAGAGAAAAGAGAGACAGAGACAGAGAGACAGAGACAGAGAGAGAGAGAGACAGAGAGAGAGAGAGACAGAGAGAATGTCCAATAAAATCCCGCTTTGTCTTAGAAAGTGAAGGCTAAGACAAGAAAAATATTGCTGTACTCTAGGCAAGTATCATGGATAAAACCATGCCGCCCCCCACCCCCATCTCCCAGGCCAAGAAACGCTTAGAAGCCTAGACGCCTAGACTTCCGCCCTTGCCAGGCTGTGAGGAGCTGATGCAGGGTACCCTTAACCTACCCACCTACTGGAGTGGAATGAGAGAAGGCCAAGTAAGGAGCTGGGACATTTATATCCACTGGATGGTACCAAATCCCCCACCTCCAGAATTGGGAAAGGCCACATGGAGAGCCTGGACTTCTGCTTTAACCCAGCAGTAATGAGACAGCCTTTCCTCTTCCCACTGGGCGGGGCCAGAGGAGTTGGGAGTCAGTGTCTGCCAATGTGACCTCAGAGAGGCTATATAGGAATAGTAACAAGGCACACTTATTCTTCCCAGACTGGGAAGTGCTATGGAGACCTAATAGGGAACCAGAAGTCCCACTCCTGCCCAGAAATAAGGAGCCTTTCCTGGAGTACTACTTTGGGCATCAACAGGCCAACTGGTATACCTGGGATTCTAATCCTACCTGGCATTAACAGGATGATGCTTCCACTTTCCCTACCAGAGAGGTGTCCAAGGAAGACAGCTAACTCTGAAGGCTGAAATAAGATCTGGGGTCTTGAAACCTAACACCCCAATTATTCAGGCAATTCTTCCAATAAAAAAATCATTCATCATATCAAGAACCAGGAAAAATGACCATCAATAATAGAGAAATAATAGAGATGGATTTTAAAGCCATCAGTAAAATGTTTTAATGAGCAATTATGAACATAATGAGCAATTATGAACATGCCCAAAATAAATGGAAAAAAAAAAAGAATCTCAGCAAAGAAATTAAGATTTCAGCTAGAAAACTAAAACTACAAAGAAGAACCAAGTGGAAGGTTTAGAGCTGACAGAAGAAATCTCAATGAGCTCAACCACAGAGGAATGGACGGGACAGAGGAAAGAATCAGTGAATCTGAGAGCAGACAATATCAATGATCAAATCTGAACATCGGAAAGACCGAAACTAGATGAACATAGCTTCAAGGATGACTGGGATTATAACAAAAACCTAGTTTTCATGTCACTGGAGTCTCAGAAGAAGAGGAAGAAAAGGGTAGGACTGAAAAAATAGCAAACAAACAAAGAAAAAAACCATGGCTCAAGTTTTTCCAAACTTGTCAAAAGACATAAATCTGCAGAGCAACCATACTCTGCTGAACAACCCCCAAAGGGAATAAATCCAAAGAAATCAGCACCGAGGCCTATCATAAACTAGAAAAAAAAAATCTTGAAACCATTCAGAGAGAAATGATGTGTTACCTATAGGAAAAATTAATAATTTGAATGAGAAAGAAAGAAATGGCAAAAAATGTGTTTCAAGTTCTAAAGGGGCGTGGGGGAATTCTACCCTTCAGGAATATAGGGAAATTAAGGCATTTTTGGAAGAAAGAAGGCTAAGAGAATTTGTCATCAGCAGACCTGTTCAAAAACTACAGCTAAAGAAAGTGCCCTAACAGGAAAGAAATGATAGATGAAGGAAAGTTGGAACATAAGAAAGAAAGAAAAAAAGAAAGATAGATAGATAGATAGATAGATAGATAGATAGATAGATAGATAGATAGAAAGAGAATAAGCAAAGATAGACTCTCAGGCACTTCTTGAGTTTTCTAAATTTTGTCTGACAGTTGAAGCAAAAAAAAAAAAAAATGTTAGCACTGTCTGACATTCTTATGGTTTGGAAATAGAATGTCCCTGGAAAAGCTCATGTACTGACAATGTAAAAGTGTTCAGAGGTGAAATCATTGAATCACAAGGGTCCTGGCCTCATCAGTGGATAAACCCACCGATGGATTAACAATCTGAATAGGAGCCGGCCCTATGGACTGAAACCATGAGCCCTAATAAATCCTTCCTCCTCTAAACTTTGTGTGTCAGGTATCTAGATCACAGCGGTGAGAATGCCCACTACAACAGCACAGGTCTCTATGCAGAAGAAGGCAAAGGGAAGCAGTGACAGGTCGGGTGCACTCCAGAAGAGAAACAAAACACAAAATAACTTCCTCAGGGTGGGGCCCACACCAAGGCTCCTGACCACCTCCTCCTGCTCATTCCAGGAGGCCAATCTGCCCTTCCCTGCTGGACTCCTGCTGGATCTGACCAGACATAGACAGAAGTGCCTAATAGGTTAAGGAGAGGAAGAAATTGTTCACATCACTTCTACTCCATTACTTTGAGTCACACTGACACAAATTGAATGCCGGCAATGAAGGGGCCTTGGAAATTATAGAGTAGTGGTTCTCGGATTTTTAGATTTTTTTTTTTCCAAATGAATCCAATTTAGAGATAAGAAAAAGGAAGGATATTTTGTTTTGTCCTAACCAGGGAAAATTTCTATCACCATTATTTAGTGAGAGAAAGGACACTGTTAACAACAATGATATGGGATAAATAATCTCAGAATTTAAACAGGACACACACACAAAAAAGCCTCACTGTATTATTGTTATCTTCCTCCTCCCCCCTTACCTCCTTCTCCTTTTTCTTCTGTTTTATTTAGCTCCATGCTCCTAAAAACTCTCAAAGCTACTCTACCCAGCACTGGGGAATCCCTGAGCAAGGCCAAGCCTCTTACCTTACAGATGAGAAATGACTCATGGACCCAGGGTCACTAACCAATCAAGGGCCTTACTGAGACATACTGATTTCTAGTTCAATGTTCCTTTTACCAACTTGATAAATTATGTTTCTGATCATATTAAATGATTTCCCTGATTGTGGTGCATTGGCAACGATTATATTTAATCTCAACTAGCCATCTCTCTTCTCCAATGACTTGGAAGAATCAGAGGTTCACACTCCTAAATGTCTCATGAGAAGTGACGCCACATGCCAGATAATGAAAGTAGTGCAAGTTCAATGCTAACAGCCTGATTTTGTGTAGCAAGAAAGAAATACTACATCCCTGTTCTCAGAGATATTCTAATTCGGTAAAGAAATTTGCTCTTTAAGCAGATCACCAAGATTTGAAGATTTTACAATTGAAAATCAAACAGCACCTCTTTCAACTTAGAATTATTTTTAATTTTCCTTTTTCTCTACAATATTAGCCAGTTTCTACTCTCAGATTCTGTGCTATTTTTTTTTTACCTGTCCTACTCTGAGATATTGTGTCAGCTTTTCTCACCCCAGCCTAGTTTTCCTTTCTTCTCTTTCATGTTTTCCTAAAGTAGCTTAGGAATTTGCTCTTTGGCACTAAAGTACAAGCATCACCCTGGATCTGGCATGTAAGTGAAAATGTGATCCATATACTGTGACTTTCCTTAGAGAGTTCTCATCAACTACTGCTTCATTAGTCCTAAAACATTTTAGACACTTGATATACTTTAACATGAGTTTTATAAAAGACAAAAAAGTGGCCTAAGTATATAATCTTAGCATAAGAATAATAGATTGAAAGTCCTGGAAAGAATAATCCCACCCACAAAGACTCCTTCCTGGCTGCTCAGAAAGGATGCCCACAATTATTCCTTTTTTTTCCCCTGCCTCTTTTTTCCTCACAAACTATTTTCCTGCTTCCAAGAAGATACACACAACTCTGGATAAGAAAACTGAGTTTATTAATTTGCAAATCATTGCCACAAAGAGAAACAAAATAGGATTGCATTTGCAGGATTCTTGGAATGATCAAATTTTGACCACTTGACAGAGTTGAGAGAACCAAAATATTTTACTGAGTTTTACAGTATTAGCTATATATGTCAACTATATATCTTAATTACAATATAGCTTGTAAGTTAAGAAACTGTCAAAAATAGACATTTCAAGTCTTCTACATAAGGGCTGTGTAACTAGACTATTCAAAGCAAGTCTTTTATGTATTAGCTACCTGACAGAGCTGATGTTAATAATTATTATAAGTCTTGACATGTATAAAATATTTACTATTCCAAATACTGTACTAAGTATTTTTATATTATCTCATTTAATTAGCAAAATGCTTTAATACAAAGAGGATTGAGGTCGTCCTCACTGGTCATTAAACTAAAATTCAAACTCAGAACTTCTGACTGTAGAAGCTCAAAAACTCCACTAAAAAAGGTTAATATTTGAGGTCATGAATATAAAGCACTTAGGATACTTGACATATAAGAGTCCTTATAAGGGCTCAGTAAAGATTTGTTAATATTTGTTATTCCTATCAAAAGAATGTTTTAGTTAATACAAGAGATTTGATCTAATGCCATTTTAAGGTTTTAAGGGATACTATAGCTTATTAAGTGTTCTAGTTAAACACTGACACCATGACAGCCAATAGATTCTTGAGGACAGGCACTGAGGGCTATTTATTCTGGTAGCCTGGGATTCTAATGCTGAATGCCGACTTTAGAATAGTTGGTCAATAAATAGAAGATGAATTCAAAGGTGTTCAGAATGGTCAGGAACATTAAATGATGTCCATTCTCAATCTATCACAATCATCAAAAACCCCAAAGATCTTAACATTAGCCTTGGCTTGGAACAGCATTCTCTTCCTCCTCTTGCCTGTCAGTTTTATGAGTGCAGGCTTCAGAAGACTGTTATCTTAAGGCCCATTCAAGATGCAAAAAACTTTGTCCTATTTTTGCCCTTATTAAATAGTACTAAAGGATCACCTGCTTCTTGAATTGTAATGACATCATATAAAGCAAAATAAGGGCTTGCCACTCTATACATGAAATAATTTAAACAAGACATGGAAATGCCTCAAGAGAGCTTGAATCACTTATTGGGAAATAAAATGATTTTTTTTTTTGGTACTGAACGTTAAACCCAGATGCATTCAGCCTCTGAGCTATACCCCCAGCCTTTTTTTATTTTTTATTTTGAAACAGGGTCTAACTAAATTGCTGAGGCTGGCCTTAAACCTGCAATCCTCCTGTTTCTGCCTCCCAAGTACTGAGATTACAGGTGTGCACCACCATGTCCAGCAGTAATAAAAGATTTTGAAATCCATTTCTACATAAAATACATGGTTTTTATAAGTTCTAATTTGCTATCAGAAGAAAGACATATCTCTTCTTGTTATAATTTTGGTTTATAGCAATCTTTCTCAGTAAATGTCATTCTTCTATACCATCCATAAAGTAAATAATTGTAGACACTAGTCAGTCAAGTGACCCCATTCTGAAAATGAAGTGCAAAAAAAGTGTTGTGTCTTGCTTATGACCATACAACTGATTAGTGGAGAACCAAGACCTACCTCCTGACTTGGGAACTGTCCAGGCATCTGAAGAGAAACATGGCTAGGAATGATTGTGGGTAGAGAAGGTGAGAAAAAAGGCAAGATTCAAAGTAGTGCTAATATCCAAAAACTCAGCAGCATTCTGTAAGCCTAAATACCTGAATACTGTTTATAATTTTAATCCTTATAGTATGTTTCTCAAGGCCAAATTCATATGAGGTTTTCCTTCTTTTTTTTTTAAAAAAAGGAAAAGTTTAGATAAAACAATGTTTAATTAATCACAATTAATTAAGCTATTATGTAAATCAATACATTTCCAGATAGCTACTTTAAACTCCAGAATATAAACATGTTTGGTCAAAAACTCTGTGAAAAATGGCTGTTGCTAAGAACTTACATGACCTCACATCAGTATTCCAAATTTCCTGTAATCTTTTAGTTGTGCACAAACCCCCATAAACTCCAGTGGATGGGTCTGAATTTAATCTTGTATAATAGTCTGTGGGGTTGTTTTTAAAGCCACGGTAATAAAAACCTCAAATCCACATGGATCTCATTTTTAGATGCACAAACATTTTTTTTCTCTTTGGATAAATAAATGTTGATGATGGAGGGCAGGTCTCATTAAAAAGGAAACCATGTGCAGTAATTACCTAGGCATGCAAAGGACTCTCTTGGCCACCACAAAACCAGCCCTGAAGAAGAGTTTGTTGTCTAGAATGAAAGAGAAAACCAGGAATAACAAGTCAATTAAATTTTCTTTATGCTCCAGTAGAGCAGATTGTATTTGCTAAAAATGGCCATAGCAGTATTTCTGGTCCCACATGTTTCTTCTTGAATTTGAGTGGGGCTTTGTGCCTGGATGATTGGAAAGTGGATGAAGTGAAAGGACTGAGTTCTGCCTAATCTCCTGGGCTGGGTTTTAAAGGACATACAATTTAACTTTCCTTCTCACTCCCTTTCTCTTTGTGTGTCTGTGAGGGGTTCGGGAGAGTGGGGGATACTAGGGATTAAACTCATGAGTGTTCCACTTCCGAGCTATTTTATTTTTTAATAAAATAAAAAAATAAAGAGGGTCTTTCAAAATAAAAAGTTCCTGAGGGACCTTGCTAAGTTGCTGAGGCTGGCCTTGAACCTTTGATCTTCCTGTCTTAGATTCCCAAGTATTGAGATTACAGGCGTGTGCCACCACACCTGGCTCTGACTCCCTTTCTCAAGATGCTCACCCTGAGACTCAGCCACAGGGTGTGAGGAAGCAGAGACTCAGGAAGAGGCCACCTGGAGGTAATTCAGGTGACATCTCCGGCTATGCACTCAGCCAAGAGTCAGCATCGCCAGCATGACAGGTGAGCCGCCAGGAAGCTTTGGGGTGATTTCAACCACAGCTTTTGAACCCACTTCACTGACAATAAGTGGAGCCAAGGACCTATTCCCAGCCCCCAGCCCAAGTGGCAGATTCATAAGCAAAATAAGTGTTGTCATTGTAAGCCACTATTTGTGATTTGCTAGTCAGCAACAGATAACCAGGTCATCCAGGTTCTGAAAGGTATAATCATGTGAAGGACAAATTATTTGTCACTTGATTTGACTGTATTAGATCCTTTCCTTCTTTTTCTTGTGTATGTGCACTGGGGATTGCACCCAGGAGCATTCTATCCCTGAGCTACACCTCCAGCCCTTTTAATTTTTTGTATTGAAACAGAGCCTTACTAGGATTCTGAGAGTCTCGATACATTGCTGAGGCTGTCCTCAAACCTGCCATCCTCCTGTTTCAGTCTCCAAAGTACTGGGAATACAGACACATACCACCACACCTGGTTTATATTGGCTTTTAACCATCTCTCACATTTTTCCAATTCTCATTGCAGGAAAAATAAATGAGACTAATGTAAATCAGTGGGCTGGATTTAATAGAGGAAGCCATCAGGAGAAAGCCTGGCACATCAAAACATTCACACGTTAACCTCTGACATGCAGTTTCCCTCTAGAAACACCTGAGATTTCTAGAATGTAGCCACTGGGTTGGGCCTAAGCAAAGCCATGATTGAAGGAGACTTGCCTTCCACAGCTTTGTTCTTTGCTTCCTGCCCCTTTAGCACTACTATCCCCGAAGTGCCTACCCCTCCTTAGCAGCATAGCAGATTCTTGGGGCTGGAGAGTTCCTGTGGTACCTGTTACTTAATGTTTATATGCTCCTAAAATTGCATATATTGAAATCCTCATCCTCAATGTGATGACATTAAGAGATGAAACCTTTGAGCTGTAAGTGGGTCAAGAGGGAGGGGCCTCATGAGTGGAACTTGCTCCCTTATGAAAGGGCTCTCAAAGAGCTCCCTTGCCATCCTTCTACCATGTGAGGATACAAGGGAAAGTTGACAATCTCCAACCTGGAAGTGGGCCCTCACCAGAACCTGACCATGCAGGCCCTCTGATCTCAGACTTCTAGCTTCTAGAACTGTTTCCAAGTCACCCAGTCTATGGTACTTTGTTACAGCAGCCCAAATTAACTGAGATAGCCTCTCAGTTATACCAGTAGATAGAAGCATTTTAGGGGGAAGGTATAGAATATACGAAGACAGGAAGATGTAAAAGGCCTCAGTGTCTTTCAGGGTCATTTTGTATTTTGTGAGTGAAAAGTGGTAAGGAGAAATGGCAGGAAATGAAGGCAGCCATGTGGACAGTAAAGAGAAAGTGGGATCTTTTATACCCAGCCGTAGAGTCAACCTTCACCTAGCAGCCACTGAAACCCATAAAAGGAAGGGAGTGGGCAGGCTGGGGGTGAGTGGGTACAGAATCAAGCCATCAAACACCCTGTGCTTTTGCTCATCCTCTCTTTAGGCACCTGAAGAGGCTCAGGGATTAAGTGGGGCTGAGTTGTCACAAAGTTTTTCCACTTTCTAAAGTCCATGACATCTGAGTTATGTTATGCCATGACATAAGGTCATTGTAGAATGAAGAAGGTGGGCCTTTCACAGTGTGAGCTGTGAGGCATAGAAGCTACCACTCTAGTTCTTTGGGGGCCTTGGCCTGAAGAGACAGGGAGTGGATCTATGTTTCTCTTTATTTTCCGAATAGTTAAAAGTCATGTTAGAATACCCAATCTCCATGAGGATATGTGTGTGTGTGTGTGTGTGTGTGTGTGTGTGTGTGTGTGTGTATGTGTGTGTGTTATACCAGGAATTGAACACAGAGGCATTCTGCCTCTAAGCTGCATCCCTAGCCCTATTTTCATTGTTTTGAAACAGGGTTGCTGAGAGTCTCACTATGTTGCTAAGGCTGGTCTCGAACCCGCAGTCCTCCTTTTTCAGCCTCCCAAATACTGGGATTACAGGTGTGCACCACCATGCCAGGTGAGAATAATTTTGAAAACAAGAATATTCACAAATGCTTCTTTAATGTGAAATTCTACTTTTCCTAACTATTTTTCCTTTCTTCCTCCCCAATCAGCCAAGTTGGATTTAACATATTTGAGATATTTCTTTAAATCGCACATGCATTTGCCAAATCGAAAGTTGGAAAATGAGGCAAAAATATGTCACTGAGATAAGTCTGCATTTCCAAGGATAAGAAAAACTGGGAGTAGAGCCCAATTTCAAAACTGGGGATCAGAAATTGGCTAAACATTTTTATAGCTTATTTGACAAAACTGTCTAAAAAATTATAGCTTATTTCAGCCAACTAAATTCAGATGAAATTTAAACACAATGTGAGAGCCCAGAAAAAAAGGCTTTTGTGGCATTTTCCAAAATAAACATAGTGCATTCATTTGAGAAAAGAGGCCAATGGAAATGTACATATCCCTCATTACACTAGCAAGAGAAGAGTCATCAGAATTAAAACAGCTAATGATATAACCAGCATTGACACATGGTACCTCTGCCTCTGATTAATTGTGAATGTAAACTTCTTATACTGTAATGGAAAGGAGGTAATTGCTGGCCTATCCTACTTTAAGCAAGCCTGTGAAAATAAATGGTGTGGTAGTAGCAGATGCCCTGTGGCAGGTATTACTGAGCTTGAACTTCATTTTCCAGCTTGGGCAGCTCTTGAGCTGCAGGGAGGTGAATATCTTTTCTCAACATTCCTGTTAGACTCTTTGAGGTGACAGGGTATATGCCCAGAGCATGGCTCAGCTGCCATGGATCGATCGGCACAGCCACGCATCTGGCCAAGCAGCCGAGGGAACAGCAGCACTTCTCACACTATAAATGACTGTGGAGGAAATCTAGCCTGAGGCTAAGGTAACCTGGAAACCCAGCAGTAAAAATATACACAGATACATTCACACAAGAATGAAGACACATACATGCATACAAGCAATATCCTCTACACATACAGACAACCCAGACATGGATGCTCAGATAGACATACTCACAGATACATACCTACACAAGTACATGAAGACAAATACAGACACATGCACGTGCCCACACATATATGTAAAGATGGACACCCGCAGAAAATACAGAGATACATATACACATGCCCCTCCACACACACATAGAGGAGATAGCCATGGACAGATAGACACACAAACACACACATTCACATATCTGCCCACATGCACACACAAAGACAGAAATAGATACACACACACACACACACACACACACACACACACACACACACACACATGAGTCATGACCAGCAGTGGGGGGTGAATGGGCAGAGAGGAAAAGACCCCCCTGCCCTGTCCAATACAGACTCCATCCACCACAGGCTCGTGCCTTCCCACAAAGGCAGGAAATAGGCCTAATTATATTAATTGTTATTATTATTTCTAACATACTGTGATCAAACTCCAAAGGGGATCCTGATGTGTTTGGGGCGTGTCGGTGTTTCTCCAAGTTCTACATAGAGCACAGTTATATTTCAATCCTTAAGATTTGTTTGGCAGCTCTAGGCTGTAGCTGTCTGCATCCGACTTATCAATCTTCAGGGAAGCTGTTGACAGGAACACTCCCCTCCAGCCCTGGATTAAGACACTTGCCAAGCTGACAACTGGATGGCTGAATCTCTGCTTCCCTAGCCTTCCTGCCAATTTCACACAAAGCCCACATCTCCTGAAAAATTTATCATTTTTCTCACCACGTATGTTAGACACGACATCCAGGAAGGGGTGCCTGACAGGCATGAGGCAAAACCCCAAACCTTAGGCCACAGCCTGGCCTATGAGGAGGGGTCAGGAGCCCCCCGCGAGCTTTTTCTCTGTCTTGCTTCTCCTCCTTCGTTGGAGCAGGTGCCACTTCTTTCCTCCTTCTCCCTGATTACAATCCGACAGTGAAGCTTGGAGATATGGAGCTAATTGTGCAGTCCCTTGACATTATTGTCTTTGTGTTTTTACACCATAGCATGCCAGCTGGTGATTCTGAGCAAGTAGATCACAGGCATTTTCAATCAGCTACTCATCCTTCAAGACTCAGTTTCTCTTCTCCAAGGAACCTTGCTTGACTTCCACATGCTCCTCTGTCCCCACCATCCACCTCTCCTGGGCGCTTCCAACACCCTGTAAGAACGTCTATCACAGCCCTTAACTCACTGCTTTGTATCGGCTGTTTGGCTGCTTTTCTGTTGCACTACGCATTTGTTTGGGGCATGCACAAAATATTCAAATTTACTATCTCAGGAACATGCGCATACGTAATAGATACTCAGTGAAAATGTGATATGCTAGAAAGTAGCAACAGGGGCCAAATAGTTCCACTAGGGTTTCTAGGCTGTACTGCAGCTGTATGGGCTCCTAGCTTTACCTTCTCCTCCATCTCTGACCATGCACACCCCGACACACGGCGACATGGAGCTGAGGTGGAAAGTTCTCAGGCTTGATACCCAGAGTGCCTCATAGTGGTTTAATAGGCTGACACTCACAAGGGATATTTTTTATCAAGATACAGCATTTTCAGTCAGAGATTCTTTAACTGTACTCATTGATCTTGGTTACTAATTCTTTAAAGATCATAGTAACGTACTTGCTTAAGGGAATCAACGTGTTTCAGAGAGATGTCTTGTATTCATTATTAACAGAGAACTTTATTTTATTTATTTATTTATTTATTTATTTATTTATTTATTTATTTATTGCGGTATTGGGGATTGAACTAAGGGGCATTCTACCTCCGAGCTACACCCCCAGCCCTATTTTTTTATTCTTTATTTTGAAACCGAGTCTCACTAAGTTGCGGAGTGCCTCACTAGGTAGCTGAGGCTGGCCGAGAACCCGGATCCTCCAGTCTCAGCCTCCCGAATGCTGGGATTACAAGCATGCACCACCACGCCCTGCTACAGAGAACTTTAGAGTAGAGAATGCTATGTATTTTCAATCAACGAAAACCCAAAAGACATCATCTGATTGTGTAATACTTTCTTGACGTTTATGAAGATATGGTCAGAATTCTAGTTCCATGAGATGGCTGGAGCAGGGTGGGGCTGGGTGCTGGGCCCTCAGACAGGATAACCAGGTAAGTGACTCCCCCCATCAATCTTACAGCGGAGCAATCTGAATCTGTGCCAGTACTTAAACAATTCTTATTTGATTCTCATAGCAATGCCTTTGCTGTTGTTCATAGAAAAGAAAACAGGGAGTCTGTAATTGAGTCAATCAGAGAGCCAGGTTTGTTTAAAAAAAAATCACACAACAACCAGGTGCAGTGGTGCAAACCTGTAATATCAACACTTGGGAGGCTGAGACAAGAGAAATATGAGTTTCAGTCCAGCCTCAGCAACTGAGTGAGACCCTCAGCAACTCAGCAAAACCTTGTTTCAAAATAAAAAGGGCAGGGGTGGAACTCAAAGGTAGAATACCCCTGAATTCAATCCCCAACACCAATAAATAAATAAATAGTCACAAAAATTTGAAACCACAACCCTCATACTTGTTAATACTAGCAATGATGGTGTGAATTACCATTACAATTGGCCTTTACAGTCTTACAGATTTCAGTTTTATTAATTTTACAAGTTAGCCTTTCCAGAGGTCAAATTTCCACAAAAGGCACCACTGCATGCAGTAATGATTACTATGTTGAAGGCAGATGAAAATTCAGACTGTTCATACACTGGTATTTTGCATTTCTGGTTGTGGAGGTCAGAGCTAGATCTCCCTGCAGTACCCTTTTGGTTTGATTTAATCAGTAGTCTTGAACTTTTCACGAACTAGGTTAGAAGATTAAACTCTTTATCTCCTCATGAAAAATATGATCATGCTCGATGCATTTTATTGTGTGTAAATTATATGTAAATTAAAATAGAACTTTTTTCCCCAAGAGCAAAAAAAAAAAAAAAAAAACTTCTCTGTGTTAACTGGGGTGGGATACTTCAGTTCCAAGATTTTATTTATTTATTTATTTATTTATTTATTTATTTATTTATTTATTTATGTGTTTTTTACTACAAACACGAATAAATAAAATAATAGCTCTAATCCCAGTACCTGGAAGGCTGAGGAAGAAAGATTGTAGATTCAAGGACAGCCTCAGCAATGTAGTGAGACTCTCAACAACCTAGAAAGACACTGCTTCAAAAACAAAAATTAAAAAGGGCGGGGTGTGTGGCTCAGAGGTAGAATGCCTCTAGTTCAATTCTCAGTAAAATAAATAAATAAACAAACAAACAAACAGCTCTATTAAGAAATGTGAGATATCTCCTTCTTATAGATGCTCTTCAATTTCCAAAGGGGTTACATCCTGATAATTCCATCATAAATTAAAAATATTGTAAATCAAAACTGTGTTTCATATATCAAAACTGCTGAACACCACAGCTTGGCAATGCAGTACACTGTAGAGAGTCTATTGTTCACCTCCTGACAGCGCAGCTAATGGGGAGCTGCAGCTTGCTGCCCTTGCCTAGCTGCCTAGCAACATAACAAAGTGTCCTGCCATGGAAAAAGATCTAAATTCATGGTTTCTACTGAAAGTGCATTGCCTTCACACCATCGTAAAGTCAAAAAATCACAAGTTGCCCCACTGCAAGTCAACAATTGTCTGTATATGTTTTCAAATGTTCAAAGGGAAAGAATATGAAGCCCTTCACTCTCTAAAAGACATAAGATAGGAAAAGAACAGAGTCCAACCCAGAAGCTCCACTCACTGTTTGAGTTAAACTCTTGCTAGAAAGGAGGAAAGTTTTAATGAATTACAAACATGAATAAATCTATTTTCAGTTGAAAATAAACCAATACCAGGCATTGGGAAGATCAGGGGAGTGTACAATAGTGAGAAGTTTCATTATTGTTGTTTTCCATGGTCAAGACCAGAAACAGGAAAGGAAGTAGATAGAAAATGTGCATATGTTTGTGTATCGTATTTATGTGTATTTGTGTGTGTGTGTGTGTGTGTGTATGTGTGTGTGTGTGTGTGTATGTGTGTGTGTGTGTTAAAAGTGCTATAGAAAAAAAAAGAGATACCAGGAAGGGTGTAGCTTAGAAGATCTATTCTAAATAATAAATTCTGAGTTTTGATGGTTACACATACCAAAGGAGAACTACCAAATTAAACAATAAATAAACAAGTTAATGGGCTGGGGAAGTAGCTCAGGGGTAGAGCTTGCTAGCATGTGAAAAACCCTGGGTTTGATCCCCAGCAATCTTACACACACACACACACACACACACACACCCCAAATTAAAGCAAAATACCTAATGAGTTGTAACTGGTGGGAAGTAGAAGGAAAACAATTAAAAACAATTATCTCCCAAAATGTTTACTGTGAATCAGCACAGTGAAATTACCAGGAAAGTTCTACCATTCCTACTTTAAAGATGAAGACACTACAGCTCAAAGAGATTAAATAATTTTGCCACGTTCAGCCAAACAGTGAGTGGCAAAGCCAGTTTCAATTTGATGTTTGGCTTTGGCTGCAAGCCCTGTCCTCTTCCCATAGTTCATATGGCTCTGGGCCTCAGAGCCATTCTCAAATATGGAAAGCAATTTCAATCCACCCACTCCTTGACTGTTATGAAGCTGAAATTCACTCTGCCAACTCATAAGATGCAGTAATGTAGAGACTGCCAGGTAAGACCCGGGCACGCTGTTTGGAGGACATCTCAACCCTGTGGGTCTCTGACATGCGACATCACTGCTTCAGTGTGCCAACTGAACGCAGACACAGCTCGCCCATAACCTGAAGTATGCATCTGTGGGTTGTGTGTTTAGAAGACGAGAGCCTCACCAATGAGTCTGTCCTTTATTGCATGTGGACCCTCTACTTACGCTCACACCTAGCACCCGAAGAATGGACACGTGCTATGCACTAGCCATAAGCTTTTGCCTTAGGAACAAAAAGTTACATGCAAATATTCTTCCTTCATTTAACAAAAGCATTAAAATACCTGTTTGAATTTGCACTTAGAAATAAATAGAGCAAGAGAAGGCTAGAGAACAGACATTCCAGTGACTACAGAGGCCCCATGGGCCAACAGCAGAGTTAGAAACCAGCTAAGGAGACCAGGGCTTTCTGAAATGTTAGAATTCATCCACACTCCATTACTTATCATCACAATCACAGTGTTTCCTTTGAATAGACAATTATTTACTCCATAAAACTGCTATTACTTTCCCAGTAATGTAATTTTGTCATGATCTCTCAACTTGGTAACATATTTGTTACAGGGAACTAAAATCATATAATGTTTGCTATAGCATTCTGACTTTGCTAAAATTAAGTGGTACATTAACTTGCTAACTTTGTGTTAATGATTCCGCCATTCTCTAGAATATTTGGTTTGCCACTCATTCATTCAATAAATATATCCCAAACATCTAGTCTGTGCAAGTCCCTGTCCTGGCACCAAGGATATGGTGATAAAGTCCCTGGCCTTTACATGCCAGTATGGTGCTAGACAACAAACAAATTGACACCAGCATAATAAAATGTCAGGTAGTGGTGAGTACTATGAAGAAATATCAATCCATGTAAAGTTCTGCAGGATGACACGAGGATGCTATTTCAGGAAGTGCGGGGGGTGTGGAGACTTCTTTGAAAAGGGGTATTTGAGTATGATTCCCAATCAAATATATGAATAACCCATATAACTATAGTGGGGAAGAGCATTCTAGCAAAGGCAACAGCAGCTGCAAAGGCCTGAGGTCTTTTATTAGATGGTATTTTGGCTGACTCTCTCTCTCTCATGGCTGTAGAAAATAAAACCACCTATTAGGGCACTGATCCAAAGTCAACAGGAAGCCTCATTCTCTCACAATAGATAAAAGTATATATACAGATGCAAATATGAACACACACATTTGTAGTACTGTTGCACTCTGGGGGACTACAACATAAGGCAGTGTATCAGTCAAAATTCTCTGGAGAACAGACAGGTAGGTAGGTAGATAGATTGACCTATCTATCATACTTAACTGGCTTGCACACTCATAGCAGAGGCTGGCAAGTCTAAATCTGCAGTGTGGCTGCCAGGCTTGAGACCCACGAGAGCCAATGGTGCATCCGAAGCCTGGAGACATTTGCTGGAGAATGCCCTCTGGCTTGGGACCCTGGTCATTTTGCTCTATTTGGACCTCCAACTGCTTGCACAAGAACCCCCACAGTACAGAGAGCAATCTACTTTACTCCAAGTTCACTGACTTAAATGCTAATATCGTCCCCCAAACATCCTCCAAGTTGACACATGCAACTAACAACACCAGGCAGCAGGGCTGCTAAGGCAACAGGAGGAGTGTGAGAGCAGACAAAGGTAGGGAGGGGCGTTCACTCAGACACATGGGTGAGGGCAGCTGGGTACTCAGTTCCACTTTAGGAACACTCAGTGCTAGGTACTCATTCAGGTGGGTGAAGTTGGAAGATCTAAATATCAGTACTGGTATTACTCCAAGAAAGATGTGATCATATGTGGCAGGACCAAGGCCAGCTGTACACATGTCAAGAGGGAGATAGGATAATGTGTTAGCTTTTTGTCACTGTAATGAAATACCTGAGACAATTAACTTAGAAAGAGAAAAGGTTTATTTTGGCTCCCAGTTTTGGAAGTTCCAGTCCATGGTCAACTGACCATTGTTTTGGGCCTGTGATGAAGAAGCACTTCGTGGACAAAGTGTATGGTGAAGCAAAACCGATCACCTCATGACCCCAGAGAAAAAAAGAGAAAGAAGCAGACAGGGCCCAGAGTCCCCTTCAAGTACATGTGCCCAGTGAACTAAGGACCTGCTATGGGGCCCCACCACCTCCCAATAGCACCAATTATGGTAGCAAGCTTTAACACAGGAGCTTTTGGGGACACCCATCCAAACCACAGAAGATGAGCCAAGACTCCCTCGAGACCCACCTGGCCTCAGGGAAGCTACAGGGAGGAGACAGTACAAGAGAGGGCAACCCATGAGAACCAAGGAAGGAAAATCTATGCAAAATCCCACTCTGTGCTCAGAGCGGATCCATAGCCGAGTGGGAAGAGGAAGCGGCACAGTCCAGGGCTGCTCAGAGGCCTGAGCCTCGCTCCACATCTACCACACCTCAGTCCCAGTTGGCAGTAAGAAAGAAGACTGTGACTCAGGAAAGATCCAGGACATGGAATTTTATCCCACAATGCTAAAACGAGCAAGTAGGGCCATCAGGAAGGATAGTGATGATGAAGTGGAGAAAACAGAGATAGTGAAGATAAGAAGGTAGCTAATACAAATCTGTGTAAGTTGGATGTGAGCACTTATAGTTTTGTTTCCATGGAAACGTACATGCCTTCAACCACTGCTCAGTAATGCTTTAGGTGGACATGTGTCACCAAAATGTTCACCCTAACTTGAGTCACTGAATTTTTCACCTGTCACTAAATTTTGATGCACAGAAAATGGTGCCTTCAAGCTAGGGAGTAATCAGGATACAAGAGCGTCTTTAGATAAAGGAGGAGAAACCCCAGTGGTGACGGAGGGGGTCGAGGGGAAAGTGGAGGTACAGGGGAAGAAGAATTAATGAAGGAAAGACTTCTGTTGACATTATTTATATACATGACATCACCGGTGACAATCTGGATATCATGTGCAGAGACGGGGAAGGAGTGGAGAGGGAGCCAGGGGGAAGCTCACCAAGTGCTGTGTGCATGTATGTCCCTGCCACTCTGACTACATTATGATGTGAGACTACAACGCACCAATAAAAGTATATTTGAAAAAAACATAAAATGATACCTGCTATCACCTAAAAAATCAACAAGAACAAAGAGCGTAAAGCTCCAGCTTCACTCCTTAGCAAAGATCCAAGTAACTGAAAGTAGCATTTACTAATGGCAGATGAGAATCTGCCTGGCTCACTTCAAGGCCACATTATATAAGAGGAACAATAAATCTAGTAAGCATCTATTTCAGCAGCTAGAAAAGCTGTGAGAGATTTATTTGTACAACTGAGCTTTGGGGGAGCTACTATTAACAGTGTAGTTGGTTCCTGTTATCAATCAATGTATTCATCCACAAGCAAAATACCTTCTAAATCAAAATATAATGTATCTCTTTGGACAAGACCCACTTTCCCACTTCGGAGTATCTGGTGATAAAGCATGACAGATTATTTTGCTTCTTAAGAGGAGGCTAAAAAGCTGTTTTCAGGGAAAACTCACTTGATTGAATAGTTCTCTTTCTTCATCTTCAGCTGTACTAACACCTACATTCCTTAGCCTAAAAGAGAAACATTAATGGAATGAAAAAATTGTAGTCAAGGTCTTCTGTTTTTAAATGGCTCAGTATCTGTATTTTTCTGAATTTGAATACTCACACACCTCTGTTCACTGTTTCATCACATAGAAAATGCTTCCCTAAAAAGATCACGTCTCACCAAATGCCATTAAACTTCATCTCTCAACTCTACCGAAGATAGAGGGAGCTTTGTGAGATTCATATGGGGTTTAAAACTGCAGTAAAGAGTGAAAACCTAAAACACTAATTATTAATTGAGAATTATTTCTTTCCTGGAAACTCTTGGCATCCCATTTTCCTATGTAAAGATGTTTGGTCCAGAGTGAGGTCCTCAGTCTATAGGAACCAGAAGACTGACCAAAGTCAGCCAAATCAAAAAGGACTGTATCTGGCCGTGGTGGTACACGCTTGTAATCCCAGTACTTGGGAGGCTGAGACAGGAGGATCACAGGTCCGGGCCACCCTCTGCAACTTAGCCAGACCCTGTTTCAAAAGAAAGAATAAAAAATAGGGCTAGGGGTATAGGTTGGAGGTAAAATGCTCCTGGGTTCAATTCCCAATACCAAAAAACCCCAAAAAACAAAAAACTAAAACTATACATGACTGGAATAGAAAGGAAACCTCAGTGACCCCAAGGTTCTTCCCAATGTATCACACGTGTGTGTGTGTGTGTGTGTGTGTGTGTGTGTGTGTGTGTGTGTGTGTGTGTTACTGGGGATTGAGATTACAAGTGTGTACCACCATGCTTGGCATTAATGTATCTTTTTGGGGGATGGTGACTGAGAATTAAACCCAGGGGCATTCTACCTATGAGCTACACCCCCAGCCCTATTTTTTTAAAAAAAAAAACAGGGCCTCACTATGAAGCTGGGACTGGCCATGAACCTGTTATCCTTCTGTCTCAACCTCCCAAGTACTAGGATTACAAGTGTGCACCCCACACCCAAGTTAATGTATCACTTTTTAATAGAGAATTTCAAAGCCTCCCTGTTGTAAACTAAGCAAAGACAATGTAACCATCCACAACAGGCCAGCATCTCTAAAAACCTGCAGCCTCTGGCAGTGAGAGAGAGGCGATGGGATGTAACAATGGAAATATGTCCTGGACAAACTTCTGATGGAATTCAAGCATTATTAGCAAATAGGTACCTAAGAGAGTCCAAGACCAGCTAGTGTTGTAAACTCGAGAAGTCCCCACTCTCGAGGACTTCAAGATGTCCTACAAGAACCCTGCATGACAGACTGGCTCTGAGGAGATTAATTTCCCAGAGGAAAAGTGATTTGGTCGAAAGTCCAAAACATAGTAATCACAGTACTTGGGAGGCTGAGACAAGATGATCGCAGGTTCAAGGCCAGGCTGACTGCCTTCTAGTTAGGTGAGCCCATAGTTTTCCCTGCAGGGCTAGAGGATGAAGCATAGCTGGGGTTCTGGAGCCATCAGTCTGCTGTGCTGGCTGGAGTTGGACCCTTTTAAGGGCAATGGGGCTTTTACATTCTCACTAGCCAACCACATGCTTTGCTCTCTGCTTATTTCAACCATATAAGATTGTGCTGAAGAGCAAACCTCAGGGATGAATTTTGACAACTTTATTGGAACTGCTTGTGCAGATGGTTAATTTTATGGTAATATTAGCTAGGCTATGGTGTCCAGTTCTGTCAAATGCCAGTCTAGATATTGCTGTGAATTTATTTATTTTAGCTATAATTATCAGAGGACTTTAAGTCCGTACTGTGGGTGGGCCTCATTCAATCAGCTGAAGGCCTTAAAAGGAAAGACTGAATTCCCAGAGGCAAGAGTAATTCTTCTGCAAGACAGCAACATAGCCATCCTAGTACTTGGGAAGCTGAGACAGAGAATTCAGGGAAGGGAGAAAAAAAAAAAAAAAAAAAAAAAAAAAAAAAAAAAAAAAAAAAAAAAAAAAAAAAAAAAAAAAAAAAAAAGACCAACACAGAAGCCCTACCTGTCAGGTTTTCTAGTCTTCCCTACAAATTTGTGAACCCCCATAATTATAACTCCTGAAAATCTCTCTCTTTCTCTGTCTTTTTCTCTTCCTTCCTCTCTCTCCGTCCCTCTCATATATCCTTAGGCCCTCCACATCCATGGGGCCTTCCTTCATGACTTCAACCAACCATGAATCAAAAATATTCCAAAAAATTGCATTCATATGAACTTGCACGGGCTTTTTTCTTGTCTCTACTCCTTAAACAATACAGTATAACAACTGCTCATATAGCATACATACCGCATTCGGTATTATAAGAAATCTAGAGATGACTGGAAGTACACAGGAGGATGTGCACAGCTTATATGAAAACACAGTGCTCCATCATTTTACATGGGGGACTTGATCATCTGTGGGGTTTGGTGTTTAAAGGAGGGTCCTAGATCCAGTCCTCTATGGATACTAAGCAACTATTGCTGCATGTACACACACACACACACACACACACACACACACACACACACACACACATTAGTTCTGCATTTTTTCTGGAGTACCCAGACGAACACATATCCCTACAGAGCACAGACTCCTGATTTGTTGCTTCAACTGCTGACCAGCTTAGAATGTGCATCAAGGCGAGCTAATTCTCACATACATCCAACACAATGCTAAAATAAATGACTGCCCAACAGCACGCTACCTCATTCTGTGTGTGCCTTCCCTTCTTGTTCCTTTGCTTCCTTTCAAATGATCAGTTAAGAGGATGCAGAAATAACTGCTCCCCCAAATATCTTCCCAGTTATGTTTATGTAGCCCCAAAAGATGCACTGGAAAGTTTACTCCAGTACTACGAGTATGTGGAGTGATCATTGCCCTGTCCTACGGTACTGAGCAAGTGGCTCTAGGTGACCCTCCTCCCAGGTTGTAGCAATTCAGAAGTGGCCTTGCTTCACATTTTATTATGAGCCTTCGGAACCACACTCATGGCTACAGCAAAGCCAGCATGCAGGCTCGTAAGTACAGCTTCTGTGTCTACTATTAGTATCTAAAATATGTACTCAGAAACCAGAATGAGGTAAGATTAAGATTACATTCATTTCTGGTCTTGACACTCATTGTTATCACTGTGGCTCACTGGAAAACATCTTTATAAAACTATAAAATAAAGGGCTACAAAGGAATATTTATGTAGGCAGTTTGTTAAAAGGGGACATCTCTGTGGAACTTTGTGCCATTGCTTTTAAAAGTAAGAATATGCAAGTAAGAAATTCTTTAAAATTGCACGAAAGTCCACCAATTTAACTACCACCTTCAAATATCTGGAACACCATGTTTTAAATAAAAAAAAAAGTCACACAGAACAAAAATTCTAAAAGAAGCCTCTATTTTGGAAAAAAAGGGATTCTACACTGAAGACCCATTGCTTGGGGAAAATTTCACATATTATTAAATTATTTGAATTTTTAAAAGGCATTACATGATCAAATAAATTTTATTAATGCACTTGTACATGGTGGTACACATCTGTAATTCCAGGGTCTCAGGAGACTGAGGCAGGAGGATTGCAAGTTTGAGGCCAGTCTGGGCAATTTAGCAAGACTTTGTCTCAAGATAAAAAATAAAAAGGGCCAGATATGTAGCTCAGTAGAGGGTCCCTGGGTTCAATACCCAGTATCACCAAGAAATGAAATTCAGAAATGCTTTCATTACCCAAGCCCCTGCCTCCATCGGGAACTCTCAAAGCCTAGAGCTCAGGAAAGCCCTGTGATGCCTGGGGTAAAGAAATCTGTGTGTCTTTGTGAAACCCAGTGGTTCTGAAATGTATTCGATAACAGAATCTTTATTTTGAGAAACTTCCCTTAACAGTCCATAAAATGCTAGAACATACTTTGAAAAATGTTGACATAAACTATTCCAGAGAGAATGAGGTTAAAAAGAAAAGTTTCCACTTTGGGAATTCCATAACTTCTCTCAAGAAGTCATCTCAGTGTCTGGCAGACGGAAAATTTTTTTCTGTATCTGAGATAAATCTTTCAAGCTACATTTTAAACATTCCCTGCTGTTTTGTTCTCAGTGAAGAAGAAGAACAGCTGCTCACCATTTTCTGTGTAAGAAATCGCTATTCTTTTAGAGACCTTTATTAGGATATCTGTCTACCTTCTTCATGGCAACCAGAATAAGTACAACGATCAAGTCTTTCTAAGATATTCATCTTCCACAAGTGTCTGCTATCTTTATTGCTGTTTGGAATCATCCACTTCTTACATCTCCTTTTCTTTGAGTTTTTAATTCATTTTTAGTTGACAAATAATAATTATGTGTATTTATGGGGTACAACGTGAAGTTTCGATTTATGCATACATCATAATGAGAGTCAATCAAGCTAATTAACACAGCCATCTATCACTTCACCAACTCATCGTTTTTTGGTGGTGATAACATTAAAAATCCATTTTAGCAATTTAAAAATATACAATACATTGTTTTTAACTGTGGTCATCATTCAGTGCAATGGATCACTGAAATGTATTCCTTCCGCCTTAATGAAACTCTGTCGCCTTTGGTCAACATCTTAGCTGTTCACATCCTGTCCTCTTCCTCCCACCACCTTTCTACTCTGTTTTTGAGATTAACCATTTTAGATTCCACATATAAGTGAGATCACACAGTATTTTACTTTCTCTAAGCTAGACCATAACTTTAGATATGTTACTGGAAATAAGACCTATACTTGGGGCTTACAGAGAACTTTGTAATGATACCTTGTGTGGAAATTAGGTTCAAAAGTCAGCAAAAGACCAAAAAAAAAAATCATATAGCATCAAAATTAGCCTTGAAAACCTATTAGAAAGGCTTGGTGATGGAGGGACATATCATCTCCACAGATGTCCAAAAGAAATAGCTTGCCCTCCAGATCCGAGGCAGATGGCTGTACCAAATAAAGTAGCCGGCTTTCTTCTTCTCAGAGGCCATGTTGCACACACACACAAAAAATGCATGTCTTTAAACACTAGAATCTCATTAATCTCGTTCACCACTGCAAGATGCTCACACCATGAGGGATAACAGGAACTGAAACCTCCAGAGAGAAGGACAAATCTGAATCTTTCTTTTCCTATCCTCTGCTGGGACTGGGCTCACCAAGGGCAACTGCAAGGAATTACCCACACTATTTACATTGTGTTCTCTGTCCCTGTCCCTCTCCCTCTCTCTCATTTAAAAAAACTGATCTAGTATAGTTGAATTTTTACAAATGTACCTATGATGGAAATCACTATATGTCTGAATGTATTTCTTTATCATTCTGATTAATATTCAATATCTTCTAGACATAAGGCAATAAGGATCATTATTTTCTTTTGTGTGTGTGTGTGTGTGTGTGGTATTGGGGATTGAACTCAGGGGCATTCTGCCTCCAAGCTATACTCCTATCGTATTTTTTTATTCTTTATTTTGAAACAGGGTCTCACTAAGTTGCGGAGTGCCTCACTAAGTAGCTGAGGCTGGCCGCGAACCGGGATCCTCTCGTCTCAGCCTCCCAAATGCTGGGATTACAAGCGTGCACCACCACGCCCAGCTCATTGTTTTCTTTTTAGATTTATTTAATCTTAATTCAATAAATATCCCAAATCCATTGTTATATGTAGAGTGGGGAACCCTTGGGCCAAAAGATGAATATGACTTCATTTCTGGGCTCAGACTTTATATTTGACAGGGGTATGCATAAATGACACTAAAATCCCAATGGGATTCTCCTAAATATCATAATAGCACAGGAAGAGAAGAAATTCATTCCTCTTAAATTATGGAAGAATACTGCGTGGAGAAGTGACACTTGAATCAGATGTTGCAAAATCAGTAGAATTTTTCTAAATACAGAAATGTGGAAGTGTATGTGTATGGGCATAAATGTATAGTGGAGATTGGGAAAAGTTTATGCCAATGGAGCTAGAAAGAAGACAAATAGATTTAAAATGAAAAGTCTGTATAATGAAGAGCCTACAGTCTGGGACTTTGCTCCCTGTGTTGCTAGAAGTTTGGGCAAATGAGGGCAACCAATAAGAAATGAAACTCGAGAGATGGCTGGGGCCAGGTTGTGAAGACTCTGAACCCTCTGCTAAGGAATACAGACTAACAGAGAATAAAGAGTCCATGAGAATATCTTTTCTTTTTATTGGTGCATTGTAATCGTACATCTTTGTTAGGTACAAGCTGGTAAAGGCATACATGTACACATTTCTCATTTAACCCTTCCCCAATGCCCGCCCCATTCCCTCCCCCTCCTTCCTTCTCAAGTTCAGTTTAGTGATTGACTTGGATATGTTTGTGAAAGTACATCATGTGCATTAGGGTGTTTCCCTCCCCTCCCCCATCACCTTCAGTTAAGTCACTTTCTTTGCTCACCTAAGGTTTCTCCTTCTTTGTCTAGAGTCCCTCTTATGTCCCACTTTCTCCCTAGCTTCTGCATATTAGGGAGAGCATAAGATTTTTTTTTTTTTTACTCTTTGTGACTGACTAATCTCACTTAACATGTTTTCCAGTTCCATCCATTTCCCTGTGAATAACATGATTTTGTTCTTCTTTATGGATGAGTAAAATTCCATTGTGTACTTATCCCATAGTTTTGTAATCCATTCATCTGTGATGGACATCTTGGCTGATTCCATAGTTAGGCAATTGTGAATTGTGCAGCTATAAACATATATACATATGTACCAGTCTGGTAGTTTGATTTCCATTCTTTTGGGTAGATACCCAGAAGTGGTATTGCTGGATCATATGGTAGGTTCATTCCAATTTGTCTGAGGATCCTCCATACTGTTTTCCAAAGTGGTTGCACTAACCTGCAATCCCACCAACAATGTATTAGGGTTCCCACTTCTCCACACCCTAGCCAGCATTTGTTGTTGTTTGTGTTTTTTGATGACTGCCATTCTAATTGGGGTTAGGTGAAGTCACAAGGTAGTTTTGATTTGCATCTCTCTGATTGCTAATGACGTTGAACATTTTCTCATACATTTATTGGCTATTTATATTTCTTCTTTTGTGAAACACCATGACAATATTTTGATGGGGAGTGGCATGTTTAGATCATATTCATGGATGGAATGGAAGTGGGAAAAGCCAAGCTCCTGAAGGGGACTAGTAGATATATATGTACACACACATACTTTTTATTGGTGCATTGTAATTATACATCATACTGAGGTATAGAGCAATAGGAATACACAGGCACACAACACTTGGTGTGTTTCTCTCCAGATTCCACCCCCCCGCCCTCCCCTTTCCCATGCATGCCATTGAGATTGGCATTGGTAGTTCATATATGTACATAGCATTATTTCAATTGTCACCTTCTGTACATCTCTATCCCCCCTCCTCCTTCTCCTAAGTCCCCTCCGTCACTCCAGTGGAGTCTCTGCTCCTTGATCTAAGGTCTCTTTTGTTTCCGCAATTCTACCTAGCTTCCACAAATGAGAGAAAACATACAACTATTTGCTTTTTGAGACTGGCTATTCTTACTTAGCTAGTAGTTCTTATTTGACCTTTATTTGCCTCATCAGCATAATATCTAGTATTTCATCTTTTACTTCACCACTTTTAATTTTTTCCCTGAAGAGGCATTGCCCCACATATGTATATACCTTCCATCCCTGTAAAAGCTGCTCTACTTTACTTTAATCCTTTTCCAGGATTATGGTAGTCTTCATTTGTGTTAAGTTCTCCGAGTAAGGATCACTATGGAGCACAGCTGCTAAATGCAACCAGCCATGCTGCTCAGATGCTGGCCTCTGCCTATGAGAAATGCAGAAAGTATGAGGAGAAGATGGATAATCAAAGTGATAATGGAAAAAAGCCCTTCCACCTCACTTCTGTGTGAATCCTCTTATGAACTTTCCCATTCTCAGCCATGGTACTCCTAGTACTAAAGAGTTTCTGATCATTTATTTCTTCCAATAAATATGCATGCAATACCAAGTAAATGTCAGGTTCTACTCTAAGTTCCCTGGGATACATCAACAAGCAAGACAAAAAAAAAAAAAAACATCCCTGACAAAATTCTAGTTGAGAAAAGAGATTGTCAGGAATCAGATAATAAGCAATAAATACAAGTAAAGTTTATATCATGTTAGATGATGATAAGTGTTATAAAAATGGAGCAAATAAAGAGTATCTGGAGGCCCGTATTGGACAAGGGCAAATTGCAATTAAACATGATGGCCAAACTGCTCAGTGTCATTAATGATAATGGAAGTTAAAATAACAATAAGATACCAGTTGGTACCCACTAGATTGGCTAAAACAAAAAATAACTGATGCAAGTAAATACTAGTTAGGATTTGGAGAAACTTTTGTGATTGATACTGAATGTAAATGGATCAACTGCCTTATGAAACTGTCTCAGGGTGTCAGTGATGAAGGTTGAAAAATTGAGTGTATTTTAAGGAAGGAGTCAACAGGACTTGTGATGGACTACATATATTAAGTAATAGCACCAGAAGTCTATGATAATCTATGATTTTTGGCCTAAAAAAAAAACTGGAATAGTAGACTTAGTAATTACTAGGTAGGAAACATTTCAGGAAGTGCAGGTTGAAGTGATGGGAATAAGTTCAGTCCTGGATGTACTAAATCTGAGATAGCCAATAGGAGATGTAATACGGATGCTTGGATATGAGTCAGAAGTTTGGGTGAGAAGCCCAGGCTGAAGACATAAATGTTAAGGTTGATATTGTACAGATAATCTTTAAAGCCAGGAAACTACATGAGATCCTCACAGAGATATTAGAGACTCTTAGAAGAAGTCTGTTAATGAGCTCTGAGGTGGTACAACACTTAGAAATCAAAGAAATAAGGAGGTTACTAAGGACAGGTGTCTAGTGAGGCAAAAGGGAATCCAAATAAAGAGTAGGACAAGGGAAGCCAGGTGCAGTGGTACACTTTTGTAATCCCAGTACTTAGGAGCCTGAGATAGGAGAATTGCACGTTCAAGGCCAGCCTCAGCAACTTGGTGAGGCCCTCACCAATTTATTAAGAGTCTGCTATTAAATAAAATAATAATAAAATAGGTTGGGGGTGTAACTCAGAAGTAGAAAGCCCTTGGGTTCAATTCTCAGTAAAACACACACACACACACACACACACACACACACACACACACACACACGGGGAAGATGTGCCTCAAAGAGGAAGAAAAACTTTTGCTGATGAGTCAAGATGACACTGAGAATTGGCCACTGGATTTGAAAAGGAGATTGTTAGTCACCTCAGTAAGATTTCTTTAGTAGAGTGGTGAAACAGAAGACTGCCTGTAAAACACTCAAAAGAGAAAGAATTGATGGGTATAAAGGCAATGTGTACATACAATAATTGTGAGGTTTTTCTGCAAAAAAAGGAAATTAGAAATTAGATGGTAGCTGAAGGGAGATACGAAGTCAAGGAAGGGCTTTTATAAGTGTAAGATTTTACCACATTTGTATCCTAATAGCAATTATTCATGAAAGTACAAGAAAAGTAATCATATGTGACATTTGAGTGAGAGGGAATAAGCTCTCAATCACAACGGGGAAGAGAGAGAGAGTATGGTCCAGAAACAGATAAGTGGAGAGACATGGTGACGAGGGCATGAATGTCTCATTCTGATTCTTTACATTTTTCAGTGAAAAAGAAAGCCAAATTATTTGCTAGGAAAGGCAAATTATCAGCTAAGTAAAATGTGTTAGGCATTACAAGGAGAGGAGGTGTGAAATATTTGGCTAAGAATAAGGGAGACTGAATGAACCAGAGTAATGGAGTAACATACCATGTCAGTACAGACAGCCCACTTGAACTCTGTAGACCTGAATTTTAAGTGAAACCATCAAAAGAAAAGATAGTGAAATCTGCATCACATAGTGAAGCAATGACCTAAACAGTATCTGGAATGGGGCAATGGAATTAGATATTCAAATATGTTCTCTTTTAAGATATGGTGCAAATATGTATTCTGTATTTTCCAACACTGAGTCAAACAGCCCCCAGAAAAGTGATTTAAGATAATCTCAGCTTTGTAGTCTGCCATAGCTACCAAACAGGAGAATGTCAATGTAGTAGTACAAACTTATCACATAAGTGGTAGGTTGGCAAGTGGAGAAGTCACCTGAATTTGGACTAGGTAGACAAAAACAACAGAGAGCTGGCTAAGTACAAAACTGAGAGGTCTCACTGAAAACTAGTCTGAACATATACTGATCATGGCCATGCCCAAAGCAATGGTGATCATGGATGAATTGACCATGATAAGGCTTCTACATGATTTCGATAGTCTCATGGCCAAATATACAAGTATGGGTGGCAAGATGGACTATAAAAGCTCTACATATAGCAGCATGAAAATAACTTTTCTTCATTCATATCACAGATTTAAAAGTGTGGTCCTTGGGCCAGGCGTGGTGGCGCACGCTTGTAATCCCAGCATTCGGGAGGCTGAGACCGGAGGATCCGGGTTCGTGGCCAGCCTCAGCTACCTAGTGAGGCACTCCACAACTTAGTGAGACCCTGTTTCAAAATAAAATAAATAAAATAAAAACTAGGGCTGGGGGTATAGCTCGGAGGTAGAATGCCCCTGAGTTCAATCCCCAGTACCGCAAAAAAAAAAAAAAAAAAAAAAAAGTGTGGTCCTTGGATAGTGAGAGTTGAAGAGAAATGTAGGCTAGAAAAGGGATATAATCAACTTTGTTGTGGAACCACCACTATAAAATGTATGTATGCTCTTTCCCTAAGTGAGACTTTTTTTGTATTACAGTATGATATTTATTCTATCAGGTTTCACAACAGCTTCTTCTGGAATTTAGATGTATTGAAAAATAACCTATATGTCGCCGGGCGTGGTGGCGCACGCTTGTAATCCCAGCATTCGGGAGGCTGAGACCAGAGGATCCGGGTTCGCGGCCAGCCTCAGCTACCTAGTGAGGCACTCCACAACTTAGTGAGACTCGGTTTCAAAATAAAGAATAGGGCTGGGGGTGTACCTCGGAGGTAGAATGCCCCTGAGTTCAATCCCCAGTACTGCAAAAAAAAAAAAAAAAAAAAAAAAACCTATATGTCATAAAGACTTATAAACCTTTAATATACCAGATATGGTTTTGTTTTGTTTATGGTACTAGGGGATTGAACACAGGCTCATTTTACCCCTGAGTTATACCCCCAAGCCCTTTAATTTTTTTTTTGAAGCAGGGTCTTGCTAAGTTGCTGAGTCTGGCCTTGAACCTGTGATCCTCCTGTCTCATCCTCCCATGTACTGGGATTACAGTACCATGCCTGGCTTAAGGTGTCTTCTTGACAACATCACCAATTTCATTCTGCATGTCTTTGGACACACAATGATCTATTTTATTGTTCTGTATGTATTCTTCTAATTTTCTCCAAATCCAGTTTGCAATGAGACATGGATATAAATACAAAAATAAATAATTTCATTGTATTACTTATACATGTATGTATATTCATCCAGGTATGTGTTGAGAAGTATTTGTCTGATGATCTCTGCATGTTGGTCAGATGTCTGTTATTTTCATGAGAAGATCACTGGGATGAAGATATGGATGAGAATGGAGACAAATCAAGATCAGATCTGAAAACAGGCATGAAAGAAGATCCTTACAAGGAACAAAGCCACTTGCTTAATTGAGGACATGCTTAACTACTGTCATAGTTACTAAACAAGAGAATGGCAATTAAATTGTAGAAAGTTATCACATAAGTGATAGGTTGGCAAGTAAATGAAGTTTCTTCTTGTTGTTAACCTCTCTTCTACCCTCCCATTTCCACCAGTTATCACTGGTGGCCAGCTCCATTGGTCAGCTACAGATTCATTCCCATGTGAACCTACAAAGTTGGCTTGTTTCCCAAGCCCTAAAGCCATGGCCTATGATTCATGTTGGTTATGAAAGGAATGATGTGAGAGAAGATGGATGGATGGATGGATGGATGGATGGATGGATGGATGGATGATTTAGGGCAAAAGGTTACTTTTACTTGTAGGTGAGGAAAAGCCTTCAAATCACCTTTCCAAAGGAAATGCTACTGCCTTACACCATGAGCACAGGAGGTATCAGTTTGAGTCATTATCAGGCAACTCAACTCTTCTCATCTACTCACTAAACACACCCAAGGCTCTCCACTTACAAGTGTGCCACAAGATTGTAAAATGCATAATAAAAAAGCCCCCAAACCTCAAAACAGCCTGTGAGAAAGTAATAAAAAACTAATACCAAATAAATTACTCTAAATAAATTTAAAGGAAGTTTCTTCTTGTTGTGTAGGGAAACCACATTAGAAGAAATGGGAAGTAGTGAGCTATAAAGAATACATCCAATAACATTAATTCTCCCAGACAATCAAAATTAGACTGGCTATTTTCCTGATTTATGTCACTATTAATTGCAAATCAACATGCCTCACTCAGCTTAAATCTACAAGAGTCATAAAGGAAAATCCTAGTGTGTGTTCAGACTATGGTCCTCTTGGGATATAAACATTAACTATTCATAGAAGAAAATGGAGTGATCAGCCTTTAGAGCTTTAATTCCCTTTATCTCCACTGTATGTACATTCCAATGGGGTAGTTTTCTAATCATAGTGGTCAACAGCAAATTAGTTCATTTTAAAAGTTATTGCTAACAAAGGATTCAACCCAATATTAAGTTCCTAAATTACTGTTTACATGATGTAATACGTGCTCAAATTCAGTCTTAGTGTATGCAGAATGGAAGTAGTAGGAGGCTATAGTGAAAAAGCACAGAATGGGCAAAGTTGTGTATAAGAATTCTGTGAATTGCATTAAGGCGTATGATGCCTAAGATGCAAAATGAGCTCTTTTGTGACAAATCAGAAGCTAAGTTTGAGGTCTTACTTTTCTAATACTATAAAAAAAAATAATCTAAGTTAGAAGTAATCCCTAGATTGAATCTATAATTATTTCCAGGAAAAAAAAAGTTTTTCTATCCAATCATGGAGAATATCTTGGGATGTTCAAACATGTATTTTTGAGTCTCCAGCCTATGCTAACCCTTAGAGGAAGTTAAAAAATGAGGTAACCTCATCTATATTTTTCTATACCTTCCTATATTTCTCAGTGTTCTTCTAGTCCCATGGTACCCTTGAATCTCTCCTGCTCATCACTTCCTGGTGGTGGTGATGCTGCTGCTTCTGCTTCTGCTGGTGCTTCTTAGAAACATTCTACCTCTGAGATACACCTCCAGTCCATTTATGTTTTATTTTGACAGAGATTCTCACTAGGTTGCTGAGGGTCTTGACAAGTTGCTGAGGCTGGCCTTGAACCTGCAATTCTCCTGTCTCAGCCTCCCAAGTACAAGGATTACAGGTGTGAGTCATTGTACTAGGCTCCCAGTTGCTCTTTGAATATATCAGCCATACTCCTTCTTCAGAGCACTGGTACCCACTTCCCTTACCTGGGATGCTCTTCCCTTAAATATCCAAGCAGTCCACCACCTCACCGCCTTCTGGACTGGTCACCAGTGTCTTCTTACTTGAGACCCTGGTCTCGACTCAGCATTTACCAGCACTTAATTCTTTTTTTTTTTTTTTTTTTTTTTTTTGCGGTACTGGGGATTGAACTCAGGGGCATTCTACCTCCAAGCTATACCCCCAGCCCTATTTTTTATTCTTTATTTTGAAACAGGGTCTCACTAAGTTGTGGAGTGCCTCACTAGGTAGCTGAGGCTGGCCTCAAACCCGGATCCTCCTGTCTCAGCCTCCCGAATGCTGGGATTACAAGCGTGCACCACCACGCCCGGCTGCCAGCACTTAATTCTGATATGCACCGTTTGTTAATTATTTATTCCCTTCTACTATAATCTAAGTCTCTGAGGCTAGAAACTTTGTTCTGTTTGTTACTAGAATTTTAGGCCAGAGACTTAATTCTGGGGCTCTATTATAGTTTGGATTTAAAATGTCCCCCAGACCTCATGTGATAGACAGGGCAACTATGTTTGGAGGTGGGACAGAGCTGGAGGGGGTGAATCCCTGAGTGTGGCCAGATACAGCGTGTGTGCCGTGTGTGCTGCAGTCTAACCAGCTACAGTGTGTCTCTCTGACCCTTTGATCTGTTTCTTGACATTATGCCCTAAGGACCTGTAGCCCTGGCTCCTGACTGGAAACTGATACACACATGATAGACAATAAATCTATGAGCAATTAAACCCTTCTTCTGCTATGTTTTATATGTCAGATGTTTGGGTCACAGTGGTGAGAATACTCACTGAAGCAGAATCTAACAAATCAGGTCCAGCCACTTACCCCAAGCAACAAATGAAAAAGTAATATTGAAAAGCAGGGCCAAGTGTGGTGATGCACACTTGTAATCCCAGTACTTGGGAGGCTGAGACAGGAGGATCACAGGTTCACAGCCAGCCTCAGCTACTTAATGAGTTCCTTCACAACTTAGTGAGACCCTATTTCAAAATAAAATAGGGCTGGGGTGTAGCTCCAAGGTAGAATGTACCTGAGTTCAATCCCCGGTTCTGAAAAAAAAAAGCAGGAAAATGACTTTAATCTGTGTAGCTACACTGGAAAAACAAGGGGACCCAGGTCCTTAGCCCTGTCTTTAAGGGGGTGGCAATGACTTTGTGGTTTATAAAAAGGGAAATGAAGGCAAGATTTGGGGGTTTCCATAGCTGCCAAAGCAAGTGAACTCAGGTGTGGTCTATTCTATCATTACTTCAGGATTGGTTAAGTGAGACCTTGTCTGGGATAAGAAATTTGCTATTGCATGCTGAGCATGGTGGCAAATGCCTGTAATCCCAGTACTTGGAAAGCTGAGACAGGAGGATTGCCAATTCAAGGCCAGCCTTAGCAACTTGGCAAGACCCCCAGGAACTTAGCAAGACCCTGTTTCAACATAAAAAATAAAATAGAGCTGGGGTGTAAACTGGAGGCAGAAAGCCCCTAGGTTGAATCCTCAGTATTAATAAAAAAGAAGAAAAAGTACAAAGAACAAAGGAAAAGAAAAAGAAGAAGAGGAAGAGGGAGAGGAGGAGGAGGAGGAGGAGGAGGAGGAGGAGGGGGGAAAAAAATAAAGTGGAAGCAATTCCAACTCATCAGAAGATGTTTACTGATGTTCCTGAAATCCAAAGTGACTTGGAACAGAGGAGACGGATGCAAAATGGAAGTGAGATGCCGAGTTTTTAAATTCTGCTTTCAGCCATTGGACATTTGCAGGCAAAGTACAGAGTCTAAGTCATTGTTACACATTCACTGCTGTTATCTTAACAACTAGACTACTATCCAGCTCATCATAGGCACTCAACAAATATTAAGACAATAAAGGAAGAAGGTAAGAGAGGCCAGCCTTGCTTCAATGGTCATGGTAGGATTTAGAATGAAAGATGCTTTTTGCCTGACCCTCAGGATTCTATATGTATCCTTTCTCAGTCAATAAAAGATATGCTTTCTGATAATCAACATCCTCCTTTTAAAATATAAGGACATGGAGTTACAAAATAAATTTAACCCAACAGCCTGAAGACAATGAGCACATTATTATTATTATTATTATTATTATTATTATTATTATTATTATTATTTTGCAGTACTGGGGACTGAACTCAGGGGCATTCTACCTCTGAGCTACACCCCCAGCCCTATTTTTTATTCTTTATTTTGAAACAGGGTCTCACTAAGTTGCAGAGTGCCTTACTAGGTAGTTGAGGCTGGCTGCAAACCAGTATCCTCTGGTCTCAGCCTCCCAAATGCTGGGATTACAAGTGTGTGCCACCACGCCCAGCTCAGCACATTATTTTTAAAATTTCTAGGTCTAGATTTGTGATTATTTTGCTGACAATTTTGTGTCCATCTCATTTCTTGTTCCCTCATAGCACAGAAAACTATTCATTCAGCAGGACCTCCGTTTTCCCCTAAGCTCACCCCTACTGGGTGATAGAGTCAGCACCTTAGTAACTAATCATTGTATGTGGAAAGCAGGACTGTCAGATAACTGAGGCAGGAGACAAACTGCTGTAAGAGGTTACTAACTAGCAGGAGAATTTGACTTTTAAGGCCCGATTCCCATCTCTTTCCAGCATATAAATAGACCAAGAAAGAGGCCAGGCCACAAAAACATGTGATAGAAGCCAAACTTCTGTCTCCAGCCTCTGAAAGAGCAAAATGTAAGAGAGTGTAAATTGCCTCCAAGGATTACTTAAGGCTTCATTAATGTTTGCAAAGAATTTTCAGGATGAAAGTGGCCACAGAATGTCTCAATCCTACCATCTCAATAACGGGAATGCTTCACTCTTTTTTTAGTATTATTTTTATGCTGTATTTGAAACTCTTTTACAAGATCCCACCAAAAGAAAAGCCTTACCAGCTTTCCAGAGGAAAATTTCCATTCATCCACCATGTCAACAAGACCACTTTGGGAGGACCTGGATATGCTAGTGAGTAGCCCGCCCTCGCCAAGGTGCACATTTAGCACACGTGAATAGGGTGTTGACTGTGGAGACGGCAAGTCAAGGAAACCACTTACACCACACCAGCCCAGACTCCACTGCATTTGCTCCTGCGGGTTAATTGTAATGTAACAGATGTACAAAGTCCTGAGCTAAGGCCAGATGCAAAAATTTCACATTCATCCCTAACATTTCATGATGTCATTGAGTTTGGGTTTCGGTAAAGCAGTGTTTTTCAAAGTGTGGTTCCTTTACCATTAGGTCAGCAGGATCTGGGAACTTGTTAGAAATGCATATTCTTGGGCCCTGTCCCAGTTACAGAATTGGAAAATTTGGAGGTGGTGTCCAGTAATCTGCATCCTAACAAGTTATCTAGGTGATTCTGATGTACAGCTTTGTAGGTCATATTTAGTTAACATAAAAATGGAAAGATCTGGCTATCAAAATCCAATTGGGCAGGCATGGTGGCACATAGCTATAATTCCAGAACTTGGGAGGTTGAGACGGGAGGGTCACAGGTTCCAGGCCAACCTCAGCAACTTAGCGAGACCCTCAGCAAGTTAGTGAGACTCTATTTCAAAATGAAAAGAACAGGCAGTGTAACTTAGAAGTAGAATGCCCCGAGTTCAATCACCAGTACCATTAAAACAAAATCCAGTTAGCCAGAATAACTGATTTACTTCTAATGTTTTTATTTCTTTAGCTAAGGCACATTGAATGTTTGTGAAGTATTCTGGAGGTCAGAGATTCTGCAGTAAATAAAATAGACACAAGCTCTGACCTTAGCATATGTTCTGGTTGAAGGAGGCAAAAAACAGACACCATTACAAAACTGGTAACTGTTGTGGAAGGAACAATGCAGTAAAAGAAAGAAGAGGCATGGGGAGAAAGAACATGAATGCACTACTGAGAAAGTAAAACTTGAACTTTGGATCCTATAACTAATTTGTATGACAGAGTTTGTTAGAAGATAGATTTTATGTCATTTTTAAGGCCCATTTAAAAATCTATTTACAAAAATACTTATATAGGGGCTCCTTTTAGGTTCTAAATTGTTCTAAGTACTTTGCACAAGGATAGGAAGGCTTGGCTATCTCTATGTCTCAAATGAAACTGTCCAATTCATTTTTAAAAAAAAGATGAAGAGAGAGAATTCTTGTTTATATTCTGATAAATAGACATTTATAAAAACTATATGAGTCAAAACAGGAGATTTGATTTGGATATTTGACGGATAGTCTCAAGTTTTCAGATGTGGTAATGGTCCTAAGGTTAGATTTTTAAAAGAAATCCTTATAATTTAGAGATCATGCTAAAATATTTACACATGAAACAACTTGAATGTCTAGAATTTGCTGTGAATAACCCAGCGCAGGAGAAAGGATAAAGTGGGTAGGGATAGGATGAAGTAAAGTTGGCCATGAGTTGATGGTTCTTGAAGCTGATTTGGGGGAAACTGGAGGTTTAGTAAACCGTTCTCTGTTCTTTAGTATATGTTTGAAATGATCCATAATTAAAAATTTTCAAAACAAAAATACCATTAAGGAGGAAGGGGAAATAGAGATGCAGATGTACTAGTAAGAATCAGGGCAGCTGGGTGGCGTGGTGGCACATGCTTGTAATCCCAGCATTTAGGAGGCTGAGACTGGAGGGATCCAGGTTCGTGGCCAGCCTCAGCTACCTAGTGAGACACTCTGCAACTTAGTGAGACACTCTGCAACTTAGTGAGACTCGGTTTCAAAATAAAGAATACAAAATAGGGCTGGGGGTGTAGCTCGGAGGTAGAATGCCCCTGAGTTCAATCCCCAGTACCGCAATAAATAAATAAATAAATAAATAAATAAATAAATAAATAAGAATCAGGGCTACATATTTATCTAAACTGGTGACTCTTTTCAATCTACCTATATTGAGCCCATAAAATTTAAGCCACTCCCTACCATCTTGTGCATTTGAAGTTAGATCAATGTTGGTAGTAAATTCTTTCAATACTATTTGAAATATTACTGTAGCATTTGGAAATTTTTGATTATTTATGGTACTGGGGATTGAACCCAGAGGCATTCTTCTTCCGAACTACCCTCCCAGCCCTATTTTATCTTCCACTTTGAACCAGGTTCTTGCTATACTGCTGATGGCCTGGCTAATGTGCTGAGGCTGACTTCAAACCTGCAATCCTTCTGTCTCAACCTCCTAAGTACTGGGATTACAGGTGTGTGCCACCGTGCCCAGCTATATTTGGAAGTTTTTTAAAAAATTCAGCAGAAAGAAACTCTGATGGTTAATTTTATATGTCAACTTGAATGAACTAATGAATGCACTAAGGAATGTACAGATACCTGGGAAGACATTATTTCTGGGAGAGTGGTTCTGGAAGATATTAGCATTTGCATCAGTAGGCTGAGTAACAAAAGACCCTACTTACCAATGTGGCCAGGCATCATGCAATTCATTACAAGCCTAAACAGAATGAAAAAACTAAAGAGTCAAGCACAGTGGCACAGGCCTATAACACCAGTACTTGAGAGGCTGAGACAGGAGGATCGCAGATTCCAAGCTAGCCTTAGCAATTTACCAAAGCCCTTAGCAATTTAGTGAGCCCTGTTTCCAAATAAAAAATAAAAAGGGCTGGAGATATAGCTTGGAGGTAGAATGCCCCTGGATTCAATCTCCAGTACAACAACAAAAACCAGGGGAGGTATTTCTGAACTGGGGCATGTGTCCTCTCCTGCCTTTGGACATTAGTGCTCCAGCTGATGGACCGTCAAACTCAAGGACTTATGCCAGCATCCTCCTCCATCCCCCACCACCACTCTCAGGCTGTAAGACGGAGGCTGAATGACAACACTGGCTTTCCTGGTTCTCCAGCTTGCAGTTGGCCTATTGAAGATTTCTCAGCCTCTGAAATCATCTGAGCCAATTGCCAGAATAAGCGAATGCATTTCCTTTTACATCTCCCCTTCCCTCCCCCCCAGAACTAGTGGTTCTGTTTCTCTGAAGAACCCTGATTAATTCAGAAACCATTTGGAATCACTCCAAAAGTGAGTTACATGTTAGGGGGTCTATTTGAACTAGCTGTAATCAGCAACTCAAGTATTTCTTTTAACTCATTGACTATGAATTACGTTTCAAACTAATCATCTTGTTTACTTCTGCTAAAATATCAGAAACTAAGTGATCAGCTTAAAATTTCTGCCTGCCAAGTCTCAGCCTCTCTCTCTCTCTCTCTCTCTCTCTCTCTCTCTCTCTCTCTCTCTCTCTCTCTCCCTCTTCTTTCTCTCTCAAAAAGCAATTTTCTAGTACAAATCTTACTATGGGGAGGAGAGCCATTAAAATATCTTGCCAACCAACCAGACTATACAGCAAAAATAAGTCAGGAATTAAGCTTAAACAATTTAGTCATGTATTTCTATTGCCTAACCAACTAAAAGTAAAGAGATTCATAGCAAAAATACATGAAAGAGAAAAAGAAGATGAGACGGGGGCAGTTGGTATTCATCAGCCTGCACTTAATTTAATTGTCCGGTCCTTTAAATTCAAATCATCCTTTAATCAAGAAATTAAGATTTTAAAAAATTCCAGAATGTATCAAGTTCAAAAGGAAAATCAGCTCTGTTCTTTTCCTTTGAGAAAACATTTTAGAGAAGAAATAATAGGAGCCCCAAATACTTCCTTGTCATAAGAATATGCCTGTGAAAGGCACATTGAAAGTAAAACATAAAACAATACCAAGAATAAAGCAACAATTGCTTGTTATACATCACAGTGTTACTGATCAAAATTAAAGGATCCTGGTAACGCATGCCTGTAATCCCAGCACTTGGGAGGCTGAGACAGGAGGATCACAGGTTCATGGCCAGCCTCAGAAACTCAGTGAGACTCTCAGCCACTTAGCAAGACTCTGTCTCAAAATAAAGCTGAGGGTGTAGCTCAGAGGTAGAATGCCCCAGGGTTCAATCCCCAGTGCAACAACAACAACAACAGAAATCTCTGATTCTTTATCATATTGAATATTTCATGAAGTAAATCTATTTTTTAGGTATAATGGCATTAAAGATCCCTTGTTTCTAAAAAGACTTAGTAAATCTGTTTTATAAGACTGCCTCCCTTGTGGGGAACGAACAAAATTGTCTATTTTGTCAAGAACACAAGCTTCAATATCAAATTGAGTTATGGCCAGCATGTTCTAGCCCCAAAGCTAGAATAGCTGCTTCACAGAACCCCCAGGTCCACCTAGCAACAGGCTCCTCCAGGTATCGCCTGCTTTCTACACATAAACACATAGCATGTCAATCTCTCAAGAACCTTCTCTAGAACCAAGCAACAAGAGCTACTATCAGTACTTCTCTTAAGTAAGGCACAATTCCAATTTAAACTCAGTAATGGAAGCCAGGCTCTGTGGCACATACCTGTCATTCCAGTACTTGGGAGGCAGAGATAGGAGGCTCAAAGGTTTGAGGCCAGCCTCAGCAACTTAGCAAGGCCTTCCACATCTTAGCAAGACCCTGCTTCAAAATAAAAAATAAGTAGATCTGGGGGTGTAACTCAGAGGTAGAACACCCCTGGGTTCAATCCTCAGAGTCATACACAAAATCAATAGTGGAGCCAAACCTGCCTTCCTATGCTTACAGCCAACAGTGACAACCACACACACACATACATACTCACAGTACATGGTTGAAAGGTTTATGTGTCATCAATACAAATAGAAATGGAGTTCAAGAAATAAGAGATAATGAAGGATGTGGAAATATGGGCAGATCTGTCAATTATCTAAATAGAGTTTAGATAAATAGAAGAATGAGGAAAAGACAGACCTGTCAGGGGGCACTGAAAAAGTAGCTTCATATTATGAACAAATATGACATTTTCAGAGAACAGTAAAAGTACAGCTCAGACTTTACACTATATAGGTGAAATAAGGTTGGTGAGGTGGCCATTTGTAGCAGGCTGCAGAGAATCTTAAATCCCAATACAATACAACTTGTGTTTATAGATTTCAAACAGAAGAGGAGCGATCTGATAAAATCAATAAGATAAGAAGATGGATCCAGTGTGAAACTTACTAATAAAGAACAAAATAATGATGATCAGGATGGGGGTACAAAGTGGTCACTGAAGACAAGCTATTTTTTTAAAAAAAAAAAAGCCAAACCAGGATTCTGACA
>PVLC010012428.1:0-10584 GCA_004027655.1 Graphiurus murinus
TTTTTTTTTTTTTTTTTGCGGTACTGGGGATTGAACTCAGGGGCATTCTACCTCCGAGCTATACCCCCAGCCCTATTTTTTATTCTTTATTTTGAAACTGAGTCTCACTAAGTTGCGGAGTGCCTCACTAGGTAGCTGAGGCTGGCCGCGAACCCGGATCCTCCGGTCTCAGCCTCCCGAATGCTGGGATTACAAGCCTTCGCCACCACGCCCGGCTTTCATCTTAACTGTTTTAAGTGTACAATTCAGTGGTACTTAGTGCATTCACATTGTTCTGAAACCATCACCATCATCTGTCTCCAGAATCCTTTTCATCTTGCAAATCTGAAACTCTATACCCATCAAACAATAACTCCCTATTCCCCCCAGTCCCCAGCCCCTGTCGACCACCATTCTACTTTTTAACTCTATTTCAAATTCATTCAAGCAGGAGAGTCGAATCTTTGGCTGGCATGGACCCACTAAAGAACCTATTCAGTGCTTTGGCCTTTTCTCTCCAGAAAAGCCAATCAACTGCCCCAGAATGAAAACTCCTAAAATGATCCTTCTCACTTAAGCCTGTGACTTTTTTGGAGCACATAGTTTGCATCTTTATGAACAAAACCCACAGGAAGTGTGTTTCTGTCTCCTAAATGCAGTGAAAACATCCCATCTCTCCTTGATCCCAAGTAGGTTTTATCCTTTCCTGAGCCATTCACTTAAGAATGAAGCATGCCCTACCACAGGGGAGGTGAATGGAGAAACAGGAGACCCTTAGTGAACAGTGGTGGGGGGGGGGGAGCTCATGCCAGACTCTGCCTATGACATATCAAGCCAAGTAAAAACCTGATCCAAACATGTACTGTACTACTGAGCCGAGGTTAAGTAGACTTTTGAAGCAATGATCAGGCTGAAAGAAAAAATAAAATTATGCCAGGCATGGTGGCGCATGCTGCTAATCCCAGTACTTGGGTGACTGAGACAGGAGGATTGAAGGTTCGAGACCAGTCTCATCAACTTAGTAAGTACCTCAGCAACTTTGTAAGACATCATTTCAAAATAAAAAGGGCTGGGGTGTGGCTCGGAGGTAGAATGTCTCTGGGTGCACCCCACTCCCACCACCTACAACAACAACAACAAAAGCAGAAAGAAAGAAAATTATTAATGGCTTACTAATTAACAAGATGTAGTTATTGCAGTGTCAAAATTAGTTTCCAATCTACTTTGCTTGAGTTATATAAATTTAGCAGTATTGCAGGAAGAAATGACAAGATTTATTTTATTAACATGTATTAGGCTTCATGCAGGAAGTTCTGTTGAAATTTAAAGAATACAGTGGAAAACAATATGAAAATTGTAAGATTCAAGATTTCATCCCATAAGTTTTAAGTTAGAAGTATTCAGTATTCACATCTTAAATATCATTTGTAGATATGATTTTATTCATTGCTTATGGGAAAATGGAGTTTTTTGATTAATGTTAAAAAAAAGCTTGGTATAGTAGGCATGATTTGTGCAAATCTATGAGTAATCATTTAAAAATGTGCACATCAACATACTTCAGAGAAAAAGCATTATATGTATTATGTATTTATGACATTTGCTGGTGATTTCTTTTTTTTAAATCTAATTTTCCTTTTCTTTGCTTTTGTTAACAGTACAATCTTTTTGCACCAGAAATACAATTTGATTTCCCCAAGGATTCAGAATTGGTGGCTTTTACCACCCCCTTTGGGAAGTTTGGCATCTTCACTTGCTTTGACATTTTTTCACGTGAGCCAGCCGCAGTGGTGGTGAATGAGCTTCAAGTTGACAGTGTTCTCTATCCCACGGCATGGTACAACACCCTGCCCCTCCTGTCTGCTGTCCCTTTCCATTCTGCGTGGGCCAGAGCCATGGGAGTCAATCTGCTGGCTGCGAATACCCACAACACCAGCATGCACATGACAGGTAGCTTGCATCAGCCCTGCTCAAGCGGCGGTGACAGTCTTGGGAAGTCTTCACTGGTGTCCAGACATGCTTTTTTCCTTTTCTTTTCTTTTCTTTTCTTTTCCCTTCCCTTCCCTTCCCTTCTTGTCTCGTCTCTTTTCTTTTCTTCAACAATAATTATTTATCTTCCCTCTGTCAAACTTTGAGCCAACCAATTTCCCCATGCGGGCTGGGAATGTATAGGAAGAGAGACATACAGGGCAGAGAAGACATGCAAAAAAGGATGATGGACATGGGAGGCAGCTCCTTCCCCTTGGCGAAGAGAACAAGAAAGGCCACCATCAGGCAAAAGAGCCCCTGGCCTCCAAGGGCTGAACCCCAGAACAGCATGGGGGAAGAGCTGTTGCTTGAGAAGATTCCTGATATAAGCAATGTTGAGGCTCCCAAACACAGACCCAATCCCAGCCCCAGAACCAGCCACCTCAGCTGTGCAGCCACCGCCTCAGTGAACTTGGGCGCTGTGTTGAGGTCCTTGAAATGACCCTAGTTGTAGCTAGGGACAAGTGAGGCCAGGGCACCCTGGACTGCCCAGCTGCTGAGACTCTCATCTGTCATTGTCTCTGGTCAGCTTGGCAGCTGGGAGGTGCTCCTGACCCAGGAAGGGGTGGAGATGAACTTGCAGTGGGGCCAGGGACCCTGACAGGGACTGTGACGGGAGAGCTGCTCCCAGTGCAAGGAAGACAGAGGGGCGAGGGGCAAGAATAGCAAAAAAGAAAGCAAGATTTACGCTAGTCATTGATCTACTTATTCTAGCATCACAAAATTAATAGCATCCATTTCTATTTAAGGAGCATTATTCTTGGAAGTAAAGGAGGCAAACATTATCTCAGTTTTAATTTTTATTTCTTGTGGTACTGGGGATTGAACCAGGGGCATTCTACCTTTGAGGTAGACCCCTAGCCCTATTTTATTTTTTATTTTGAAACAGGGTCTAAGTTGCAGGGGACCTCACGAGGGTGCTGATGCTGGCTGCAAATCAGTGCTGCTCCTGTCTCAGCCCTCCAAGTACTGGGATTACAGGCATGCACCACTGAGCCCAGCTTATCTACATTTTAAATAAGGGGAAATTGGGGTTAGAGAGAAGTCAAAGTATATTAAAAAATATAAAAGCCAGGACAAAAGAATGTCCCAGCCAACACCTGTAACTTGTAGTGAAATAAATTTTATTGTTCAGCTAATAAAATCAGTTCAGACTTATCAAGATCTAGCGTTTATCCTTGATAGTATCCAAGTTCAAGGTAATGTACAAGCTCCTCTTGACTGCTTTGTTATTCATTCATGCAGCTGAGAAATCCCAGACACAAATAAATTAATTAGGTCAGTGGAGAGCTGAAAATATTCTTCATGTTTGGGGGAATTTTCTCATTTCTTGTTAACTTGGCTTTAAAAAGAGAAGATTAAGAAAAACAAAAATAACTGGGTATAGTGGCATACACCTGTAATCCCAGCACATGGAGGCTGAGACAGGAGGATTGCAGCAACAGAGTGAGACCCTATTTGAAAAAAATAATAAAATAAAAGGCTAGAGGTGTGGCTCGGAGGTAGAGCACCCCTTAGTTCAATCCTCAGTACCACTGGGTTGGGGAGATGTAGAAGAAAAAGAAAAACAAAGCCAAAATTAAGCCCTCACAGTAAAAGATAATATCATTTTCAGTACATAGGCCAAAGTGACAGTTCTCTCCTTTACTGTTTCAAAAATGCTTATGCTTTAATAACTTTAATTTCATATGGAAATATTCTATCAGTTTGTCACCATAAAAATTTGAGGGCTGGGGGTATTTCTCAGTGGTAGAGCACTTGCCTAACATGTGTGAGGCCCTGGGTTCCATCCCTAGTACCTCAGAAAAGAAAGGGAGAAAGAAAGAAAAGAAGGAAGGAAGGAAGGAAGGAAGGAAGGAAGGAAGGAAGGAAGGAAGGAAGGAAGGAAGGAAGGAAGGAAGGGAAGGAAGACAAAAAACAAAAGAAACTCCTGAACATGGTGGCTCACACCTATAATCCCAGTGCTTGGGAGGCTAAGACAGGAGAATAGCAAATTTGAGGCCAGCCTCAACAACGTAATAAGGCCCTCAACAACTTAGTGAGACCCTATTTCAAACTAAAACAATAAATAAGAAGGACCAGGGTGTATTTCAGAGGTAGAATGCATCTGGGGTTCAATTCCCAGTACTAAAATAAAAAATGAAAACCAGTATCTTCATTTCCTTTTACTGCCCGCAGGGAGTGGAATCTATGCCCCAGAAGCAGTCAAGGTGTATCACTACGACATGGAAACGGAGAGCGGGCAGCTGATGCTGTCAGAGTTGAAGTCCCGGCCTCGAAGCCATCCCACCTACCCTGCAGCCGTGGACTGGAGCTCTTATGCCAGAAGCGTCAAACCCTTCTCCTCTGAGCAGCCGGACTTCCCAGGGAAGATTTATTTTGATGAGTTCACTTTCACTGAGCTTAAAGGCAATGTGGGAAATTACACAGTTTGCCAGAAGGATCTGTGTTGTCACTTGACTTATGACATGTCTGAGAAGCGAGCGGATGAGACTTACGCGCTGGGCGCTTTTGATGGGCTGCACACCGTCGAGGGCCAATATTACTTACAGGTAGATGTGCACAAATATGTTAGAGTGGCTTTGTTGCTTTAGTTTCTTTTTCTAAGTCATTATTGCCTTTCTTTAAAAATTGTGCTGGATTCAGTTAAATGCTATAATGTTACATTTACCACTGAAAAATTCTCCCCTGGAACACTTAATTTGTTCAGTCTTAGCAAGAACAGAATTAATTTTCTTGACTGCAAGGCAAAAACAAAAGCAGACTGGTTAGTTCTCAGCAGGCCAAGTTCAAATTTAAGAAGCTGTGGGTGTGGTGGGTATTTGGGAGGCCGAGACAAGAAGATCTCAGGTTCAAAGCCAGCTGCCCCAACTTAGTGAGACCCTGTTTCAAAATAAAAAAATAAAAATGCCTGGAGATTTAGGTCAGAGATAAACTGTCCCTGGGTTTAATCCCCAGTACCTAAATAAATAAATAAATAAATAAATAAATAAAGCTGCAATCTCTGTGCATTATCTTTTCCCGTCAGGTTATTTTACTGTAGTGCTTTTCAAACTGTCTTCAATTGGGGTCCCATGTTTTAAATTGTAGCCCAATTCAGTCATTGTATGTGTGACTGAGTTAAAAGAGATATTTAACTAAAATAAAGTTTATGAAATATCCAAATTAGAATTAGAAATACCTGTAATTATGTGCAATGCACTCTGATTTTAAAAATTCTATTCTATTCCATTTGGCTTCACTAAACAAACAAACAGCCTGGTGCTGTGGTACACACCTGTAATCCCAGTACTTGGGAGGATGAGATAGGAGGATCACAGGTTCAAGACCAGCACACAGTAACTTAGCAAGCCCTGTTCCAAAATAAAAAATAAAATATGGCTGGGGTTGTAGCTCATAGGTAGAATGCTCCTAGGTTCAATTCCCGACACACACACACACACGCACACACACTCCTGATCTACTAAATTGGCATTAGGATTTACTAATAAATTTACTAATAACTTAACTTGGAGTTTAAACAACACTGCTTAAGAGGCAATTTATATATTTTTCTACTCTTTAAAATTATGTTATTTAGCTGAGAAAATATTTCCAAGTTTTCTATTATTTTTCTATATAGATATGCACTTTCTTGAAGTGTCAAACGACTGACCTGGAAACTTGTGGGGAGCCTGTGGGGTCAGCTTTTACCAAGTTCAAAGAATTCTCCCTGAGTGGCACATTTGGAACCAGCTATGTTTTCCCACAGCTCGTCCTAAGCGGAAGTCAGCTTGCTCCCGAAAGACATTATGAGGTAAGGAGTTTTCATGGTGACAAATTTCTTCGGATAAGCTAAACCAGAACAGTATCAAAGTCTTGTCATTTGCATTCTCTGAGAGATACTTTAAAGGCATGAAAATGGTAATATAGAGCAAAAGTTGTGATTTTAAATTGTCTTTATGCTGTGAGAAGGAATTGGAATTTATTTTTCGAACTCAATGTCTTGTTGAGATTAAGACAACAATGGAAGTTATAGAAAAGTTAAAATTAAAATATTAGTTGCTGATAATGACAACTAATGTTCTGTTCCTTCACATGGTTTAGAAGGTTTGAGTTAAATTTGATGCATTAGCTGTGAGTGGTGACTCATTCCTGTAATCCCACTACTTGGGAGGTTGAGACAGGAGGATTGTAGGTTGAAGCATAGCCTCAGCAACTTAGTGAGACTCTCAGCAACTTAGCAAGACTCTGTTTCAAAACAAAACATAAAAAGGACTAGGGGTGTATCTCAGAGGTAGAGAGCTCCTGGGTTCAATCCCCTGTAACCTCACACATACACAAAAAAGTGCATTAAATAGTACACCTACAACTTATTTTGTGGGTATTTTATTTTGAGGAGCTGTTGTAATAGTAGTAGTAGTTAATACTTTGCATAGTATTTCATGAGTTTAAAGAATATTATTTTAGCATGGTGTGGTGGCTCAAGCCTGTAATCTCAGTACTTGGGAGGCTAAGACAGGAGGATCACAGGTTCAAGGACAGCCTCAGCAACTTAATGAGACTTTCAGCAACCTAGAGAGACCCTGTTTCGAAAAAAACAAACAAACAAACAAAAATAAATAAAAAAGGCCGAGGTTTAAGCTCACAGGTAGAATGCCCTTGGGCTCAATCCCCAGTAACACACACACACACACACACACACACACACACACACACACACACGCTACTTTTTTATACATTATCTCAATTGACTATCTGTGAAAGAGATTTAGTTGCTGCACTTTCACCCAACGTCCCTCTACTATCACTACTGTCAGACCTGAAACATGAACCTGGGTCTTCTGACACCAAATCCTGTGCATTTTTACTACTCTATGCTGCTTTAGGAGTGATGTTGCCTGCCGGGGTCCAGCCCTCAAGGCAGTGGGGTCGGGGGTCCCTAGATAGGTGTGGAATGAGATGAGGTCTCGAGAATATGCTCACATCAAATGCAGTGAAGAAGTGTATCTGTTTTGTTGTTTGTCAGTTGCTGTTTTATTCTATTTTTTTTTTTATAATGAGGCATATAGAACAGGAATTTTTACAGACTTGTTTTTCCAAAGGTTATCCTCAACCAGTTAAGGTTACAACATGTATATAAAAATTCTTTTCCATTAGTTAAACTCTTTACAATTTTGTTTAGCCCCTTAAAGCCGTGTTCTATCTTATCTCAGAAAGTTAGAGGGTCCCAGGGAGACCAGGCAAAAGACTATTTGTAGTAGCTATTTAGATAAACTTGCAAAGCCTATTTCTAGACTAATGCTTATAAAAGTTAATGCATTGGGTTGTCTCGAGGCACTGCTTTTTTTCAACTAAGAGATCAGTATCTGTCAGGCCACATGTTTCTAAGAAGTTTTCTTTTATAATTAATATAAAAGCAAAACCCAAAGCACCCTAAATTTCCATAATATAATAATGCAAAGTGGAATATGCTATGCATTCCTTCTTTTGGAATTGTCTGCCTTGCAGGACTCCAGCAGACCAAGCCTTGCTCAAGATCCAGCTATTAAGGAGCTGTGGCATTTCCCCCTTTTTATTTTTTAATTTAATGGCTTCTACTTCTATGGCAAGTGACTTGACAGATCATGAAGTCAGTTGGATGATGACTAGAAAACATGAACAAAATATGATTATAAGCAACAAAGCAAGTGCAATAGAAATTCCATAGCTCATATATGAATGTATATCTAATTGTTTAGAAAGTTGAATAAAAAAATCGGAGGCCATTTTGGCAGTAGAACTAACATCTATATAGTCTTGACTAAGACTATAGACAAGGCCTCCGGGCTGGAGACCAAGATCTGTACTGGAGTTAATCCTTTCCTTTCTTTGATCAGGTTTCAAGAGATGGACGTCTAAGGAGCAGAAGTGGAGACCCTTTGCCTATCTTGGTCACGGCCCTCTATGGAAGAGTGTTTGAGAAGGACCCTCCACGGTTAGGGCAGGGACCTAGGCAGGGACCTGGGAAGTTACAATGATTAGGATTAGCCTGGCAAAGAAGATGGGGGAGCCCTTAGTATCTATTTAGAAGAGATGCTATAAACTTTTTCAGCAAATGAATTTAAGATTTAAAAAGCAGTGAGTTTGCTATGGTGTGAATATGGTTACGAATAGATAAATATGGTATGGATATAACCATATTCAAACTCTTCTAATACACACATTGAATACTGTGAAGTATTAAGAGGATGGAAACTTAATTCAACTATGCATAAAGTGGGTCTTTGGGAGGTGATTACAATTAGATAAGATCATCATGGCATTATGACTGAATACCAGTAGCTTTTAAGGACAGGGAGAGAGACCAGAACACCTTGGTATACATGCTTTCATTTCTCACCATGTGATGCCCTCTGTCACCTTGAGACTCTGCCAGCAAGAAGGCCATCATCAGATGTGGGCTTTTGGACTTGCACTAGAACTATGAGTCTGAATAAACGTTTTTTCTTTATAATTTATCAAGTTTACGGTGTTGTGTTCTTAGCAACAGGAAAAGACTAAGACAGGGTGTGTGCATATTTTGTGTAGTATAAACTCATTTATGAGAGCTGAATTCACCTTCCACATCTGTGTTTAAGTATATGCCAGTGTGTACATGTATAGTAGAATATGGACTTAAATGAGTAGAGGGCCTAGAAAACCCCTTTGCAGTAACTGCTCTAATGGAGGCAAATGTTGCTTTCATCATGTGATAGTTCCTTTTATGTGTTAACTTAACTGGACATGGATACCCAGACAGCTGGTTAAACATTATTTCTTTGTGTGTGAGGGTGTTTTGGAAGAGATTAACATTAAAATTGGTGGACTGAGTTAAGCAAATGGCCCTCCCAGTATGGGTGAACATCATCCTCTCCCTGGAAGTCCTGAATAGAACAAAAAGGCAGAGGAAGGTTGTATGCGTTTTTTTCTAGGACAGCTTGACTGGGACATAGATTCCCTGTCTTCTGGTACTCAGGCCTTCAAATAAGGCCTCCTGATTTCAACTAGTTTTTTGTTTTCCTTTTTATTTTTGTGGTATGGGGGATTGAACCCAGGGGAATTTTACCTCCAAGCTATACCCCCAGACCTTTTTATTTTGAAACAGGGTCTCAACAAGTTACTGAGGCTGGCCTGGAACCTGTAAACCTCCTGTCTCAGGCTCCCAAGTATTGGGGTTACAGATGTGCCACTGCACTCAGCTTCCACTAGTATTTCTGATACTGCAGAATATAATTCCCTGGTTAGAAAAAAAAAAATCATGAGAGCTAGTTCAAGCTATTAAATAAAGATTATAGGAAACCATTGTTTTGAACTAAGTGATTGTCCTGGGCTCCAATGGAACAGGCTAAAAATCAAAACGGAATCACTCACACTAAAGTTCCATATCACCATACTGAACTATACTGCTTATCTGACTATGAGAAATCAGGATTAGAGTTGACACTATCAAATTGCTAGCTCTCAGGCCTTCAGACTGAAGTGCCAGCAGTGCTAGGTCTCATAGATGATCCAGCCTGGAACTTGTCAGCTTCTGTAATTGTGTGAACTAGTGTGTTATTATATGTGTACTAATATAGGATGATATAGTCTATCACTTCTCTTGCTCTGGTAAATCCTGGCTAATACTCATCATTTGTAAATGCATGAATGAACTTTGATTATGCAGAGATTATGTGGTCCCAACTTCCTCACCACCCCACAACTGCAGAGGAACTTGGGGCCACAATGCATGTCAGCCTGAACTTGTCAGCTTCTGTAATTGTGTGAACTAGTGTGTTATTATACATGTACTTATATAGGATGATATAGTCTACCACTTCTGTTGCTCTGGTAAATCCTGGCTAATACTTATCATTTGTAAATGCATGAATAAACTTTGATTATGTGGAGGGTATTTGACTCCAGTCGATAAATGCATAGGAAATTTTTTAAAAAGAACATATTTTCAAGTAATTATGAACAACTTGTAGCTAATTAAAATTGTTCCATTATCTTTTTATCATTATCTACTTGACTCTTATGGCCTATTTGTATGGAAATTAGACACTTGGAATACAAATAAAAATATTTCCTTCTTTCCACCAGACTATATCATGTTTCCTTCTGAATTTATGCTACTCCAAAATCTACCTGATTGTGGCTAAGCCCCCGTGCAGTACTCAGGGATTTGCTGCAGCTTGTGCAAGACTGGGAGCTTTCTTTGAAAGGGCTACTCTGTCACCTTTTTCCTAATAACCTTTGGACCATTTTCCCTGGGCCCCTGAGTCTTTTTCCAGGCTGGTCATTGATTAACTCACTGTTGTTCACAGAAGAGCAGATGGGTTTTCTGGGATGGGTGGGAGTGATTGCAGATCATTGAGTTTAGAGACACCTCTTATCCCTACAAAAAGTATGACAACTGCATTCCTAGACTTTTCCAATATATTTTACCCCAGTACTAGGAAGCCAGAGTCATTCTGGGCAGCAGGATATGCCCTTGGTCTCCCCACTTCTGTCTCTTTCTTAGATTCTATCTCCAGGAACAATGACTCTGAGATTCTATATGATACCAGACTGTGGCTGGGATTTTGCTGTCTA
>PVLC010012428.1:10684-29530 GCA_004027655.1 Graphiurus murinus
TACTGGGGATTGAACTCAGGGGCTTTCTACCTCCGAGCTATACCCCCAGCCCTATTTTTTATTCTTTATTTTGAAACCGAGTCTCACTAAGTTGCGGAGTGCCTCACTAGGTAGCTGAGGCTGGCCGCGAACCCGGATCCTCTGGTCTCAGCCTCCCGAATGCTGGGATTACAAGCGTGCGCCACCACGCCCGGCTCAAGCCCTCCCTTTATTAAAGGGAACTTCAAAATCGGATCACATGGTCGTTTCTCAGTTCTGACTTTTCATTACACAACAACTGTAACGAAATACTCAGGCTTTTAATTTTCTTGGAAGTCTTTTTATCCATTATCTTTTAATACCTATGCTTTTTATTTTCTTTGACCTCTGGCCTTCCCTCCCTCTCTCACTTTCCTTTCCTTTTTTTTTTTTTAATCATGATTTATAAGTGAGGACCCATTCTGGACTCAGCTCTCACAAACATCTCCTCAGCTAGACTCTTTGGAAAACAAAGCCATTCATGGCTTCATCTAGTATTTCTGGTACTACAGAATATAACTCTCTAGTTAGCAAAACAAAAAAAAATTATGAGAGCCAGTTCAAGCTGTTAAATAAAAATCATAGGAGGTCCTTGTTTTATACTAAGCTACTGCCTTAGGCTCTAATAGAACGTGTTAAAAATAAAAGTGGAATCACTGACACTAAAGTTCTGTCACCAAACTGAACTATTTTGTTTATCTGACTCTCTGGGAAATCAGGATTAGAGAGATAACAGCTAAATTTCCTAAACACACCAGTTTCAGATGTCCAGATAATAAAGAACCTTCCGCTTTAATTCTTACACAAAAGAAGTAGCTGGCAATAACTGGATGTTAACCAAACAGTTATCCTCCTATTGTCTCTGGGCAAGGAAAGTAACTATTAAACAACAAATCTGCCTTTTGTTCTTTTGTTTCTGCTTTCTTCAGCCTTTCTTTGTCTATAAAATCAACCTCTCTGGCTTAGGCCCAGGAACACTTACTCTATTTTGTAAATTTTAAGAAGTGTTGCCTGACTGTGGAATTGAAAAGAAAGTCAATGAAGATCTTTGAGCTAAACTGTTGTAATTTTGACTGGTGACAAGGCCACATAATAATGTTTAGGGACTACATTTAAAAATGCAAAATATAGTTTAAATCTGGCTACAAAAATATATATTCTTATAATCTAAAAGACTTTACCAGCCGGGCGTGGTGGCGCATGCTTGTAATCCCATCATTCGGGAGGCTGAGACCAGAGGATCCGGGTTCGAGGCCAGCCTCAGCTACCTAGTGAGGCCCTCCGCAACTTAGTGAGACTCGGTTTCAAAATAAAGAATAAAAAATAGGGCTGGGGGTGTAGCTCGGAGGTAGAATGCCCCTGAGTTCAACCCCCAGTACTGAAAAATAAATAAATAAATAAAAGACTTTACCAAATTAAGGTCAATAAGACAAGTGAAGTGGAGATGTAGCCACTAAATATTGCTTTTTAGGCATACATATTTACCAGCAACACAAGTGCAGACTTTGAGTCTTTTACCACACACACATGCACACGAGTCCACATGGTTCTTCCAAGTGGAGGTGAACTGCAGGAGGCAGTGGTAACCCCATCTATGCAGCGCTTATTCTCAGCTCCTTTTCCCTATTTCTGCTTCCCTTTGCTTTGTTGTGGGATAACCCGGTCCCACACGTGGGTCCTTGGCTTCCGTGAAAAAAAAGATTTTTAACACATGCCATTTAGGAACAAAAAGTAGGAATTTATTTAGGAAAAATAAGGAAAGGGGGAGAAAAACGGGTGAGCAGGCATCTTCCTGGCCAGACGCGTTTCCCAGTTCCAAAGAGAGGCTGAGGATACGCTTTCAAGAGGGGTGGGCACAGAAGAAGTCTGGACTCCTCCTTCTTCCAGGTATTGGTGGGCGACAGGTAGGCGGTCCAAATTGGGCCCTCCTCTTCCTCAGGTTAAGATGAGTGTTTCAAGATGGGTCTGACCTTTGCCCTGTGTGTCCTAAGGGGGCTGGGATTCAGGGGATTAAAAAGGTGTGGCCCACTTAGAATTTTCTAAGATTGAGCACACCCTATAGGGTGGGGTCAGCTAGAACTCTCCAGATTTTAAAACTATATCTCTCCCTTCCCTCCCAATGCCTCCTTTCTGTCTAAAATTTTATTCCTTCTGTCCTACATCAGCTTGAGCTGGGCAGGATCTGCTCCCGAGTTCCTTTTGGCACCTGTTCCCTGGATTGACGCCATTGTTGCTTAGACAGCAAAGTCCAGACTATTGTGAATCTTGTTTGTCTCTATGCTGGGCAGTGGGTGTCCACTTCTAGGTCCAGACAACGACACCCCACTTCAAGAACTGAACTCAGTATTCCATCTGAAGCCAGGTACTTGGCTAGTACATGACAGGTAAGCCAAAAATGGATAGATAGGGTGGTGACATGGAGGGGTGGCAGTAGGAGGGAGGGAAAGTGTCCAACGTTTTCTGATTCAGTATCAGTCTTTAAGTGAGCCCAGAGCTTCCTTCACAGGCTTCTCTACACTGGCTGTTTTATTTCTACCCTTAGTAGGATTACCCTCCTCCTGGTTGAAGGTTAGAGGAGTAAGATTTAAAGTTTCCTTTTCCACAGGTGGATCAGACTCTGGTTATAAACCTTCCCTTAAAGACAGACTTTTGTTAAGAAAAACCAAGCAGAATGATCCAGACATATTTCAAAATGAGCTTATTTTCTCCTTCTCTCACAGGAAGCACAAGGGGATTTTTGCCCTGATTTTTATCTATTTGTCCTGAGAACTTGGTGGGGCTTCTGGACATGAAACTCACAAAAGTGTGCAGAATCCCTTTCACCTGCTCTCAAGAGTGTTGAATCTCAAGATTGTCCACACCGAGCTTCTAGTGATTCATTAATTGCAGTTTAAGTCAGTCCTATCAGAGTGCTGGCTCTAGCACTGGACTCTGCTCCTTTAAATTTCGCCCCCCTATGTTTGTCTGCCTCTCCAGCTCTGAGGAGAAGAGTTTGTCCTGTAACCTCAATTCTCTGAAAAGTTGTTGATTTTTAGCCATCCAGCTTTTTTCTTGTGGTTAAGGTGGAAGAGATGACAGCCAAGCTTTTTACTCATTGGACTGGAAATTCGACAGGAGGTTCTTATTTAATTTTCTAACCTAAGAAAGTCAAAGTAGATTTTTTTAACCCCTTCCTAATTCATACCACTTTTAAGAATCCTTTTATAAATTTTCATGTAACTATTACATCACCTTGCAAAGTATGTTGTATCTCCACCCACCTGGCCATGGGAAATCCAAAGGAGATCAACAAGCAGAGGGAGTTGGTATTTATCGTGTGACTCAGGAGGACTGGGACACAAGAAGCCACACAAAGATACTAGTGTTGAAGTCTTGTGCCTCAGAAGGCAGCCTCATTTGGAAATAGCTTTGTTTGAGATCTAATTAGTTAAGATGGGGTCATACTGAAATAGGTAGGAACTAAATTGAATGACTGATGCCCCTTGTAAAAAGGAGAAATTTGGACACAAACATGTGTTCAGAGAAAATACCACCTGAGGAGACACAATGAGAATACAACCATCTAGAAGCCAAGGAGAGAAGCCTGTAATACACCCTTATCTCACAGCCCAGAGGAGGAGCTGACACCTTACTCTAGACTTCTAACCTCCAGAACTGTAAGTTTGAACAACAGTCTTGTTGTTTAAACTATCTAGTTTATAGTGCTTTGTTAGCCAGCCCTGGTCAATGAATACACATCTCCTGATTTGCTTCTCTCAAATCATCTGGGTAAAAAAAGAAGGTCTCTTATTGTCTATGAATACTGTGAAAACACAAACTTTCCTTCAAAGCAGCCTTTGCAGTTTATTTTTAAGGTACTAAGTTCTCGGAACCATGTGACTTACTGTGTTTTCTGTCTATAGATAGGAAGGCACACTGTACCTTTCAGCAGTCTTTGGACTTCAACATGATTACTTCTCAGTTCCCGACTTACATGGGAATTTTGGTTTTCTGTGTCTTAAAGACCAGCTCCCTGGATACTTTTATTGCAGCTGTTTATGAGCATGCAGTGATACAGCCTAGTACCACCATAACACCAGTGTCTCCTGAAGAAGCATTGGTATTGATGAATCAGAATCTGGATCTTTTGGAAGGAGCGATCACATCAGCAGCAAAGCAGGTACCATCTCTTTAGTGTGCTAGATCCTATGAGAAGGAGGGGGTCTGGGGGGACAAGGGTCATTGCCAGAGCCAGTTACACTTCTGGATGACATATGTTTTAAGATCAGCAAGATCTTTTGTTTTATAGATAGAATCCTACTTTCCTCTCAAAATTAATAGAGCAAGGACACTATTATACATTCCCAACAGTGAGAGCAGAGTTAAGCAAAGAATGCTTTGGTCATCATCAAGAAGCAACAGACCAACTGAGTGTGATGGCACTCATCTGCAATCCCAATACTTGGGAGGCTGACACAGGAGGATTGCAGGTTCAAGACCAGCCTCAGCAACTTAGTGAGACCCTTTCTAAAAATAAAAAACAAAATAGGAATAGAACTAGAACTATATCCGTTGAGGTTCAATTCTCAATACCAAAAAAACAAAAACAAAAACAAAACAAAAACCTAGCGGACTTTGAGGAACTTGCTGTAAATTCAAAATCTTTGTTCCTAGTTTCTGCTACAGATAGAGCATAAACGGGGCTGAGACCAGGTGCTATTGTTAGAATATTGGTGGACTCAGTGGCCTCTTGTGCCCTTAAGAGTTTGCAGGTTTTCAGGTACATTTATAATCTTGAAACAAACTGAACTTGCAAATTGCTTTCTGATGTGTATCCTATACTTCATTCTAATTATAAAAGTATATATGTTACTCTATAGGGAATCCTTGAGTTAAATAAAGGGTTAAGTTTAAAGCAAAGCATACTGTTTAAATGAGAAGTCTGGAAAAATGTGATTTACATAATGTATTCATAGATCAAGTATAGACCACAGATAAGGGTGATGAAAGTCATGGATACATCCGGATTACATAAACCATCTATCTATGTATATAAAAGATTCTCACAGGAGTTCTGATGATTTTTTTCACCTCTAGTCAAATTATTTCCTTAAAGGCACACAGCAGTTTTCAAGCTGACTTTCTAATCTGAAGTTCCCCAGGTTAAGTCAGGAAGTAGTTATAGACTCAGTGCAGGTAACTGTTGTGGACTCTCTTCCTTCATGGGAGTAGAAATGATGTTAGCAGAATATAGTGCAGGGGAGCTCTAGAGCAGAAGAAGAAGGAAAAATATAATTTGAGTTATAAATCAGTCCTGATGCAGTCAGGCACGACAAGTAGTCAAAGTTCAGGAAGAGTTGATTTCAGGAAGAGCTAGGTTTGAGTTAATGACTGCAATTCATGGCAGAGATGAGAATAGCCTGTAAAATTATTATTGTTATAGTTGTTGTTATGAAACTGAGGATTAAATCCAGGGGCATTCTACCTCTGAGCTAAAACCCCAACCCTTTTCTATTTTGAAACGGTGTCTTGCTAAGTTGTTGAAGTGGGTTCAAACCTGTGATCCCCTTGTCTCAGACTCCTAAGTAGTGAGATTACAGGCATACACCACCATACCTGGCTTGAAAATTATTAATGCCTCTGAAAGAATAAAAATGTTATAGAGAAATGACAGTGTCAGAGTTAGAAAACTCAAGTCTTGAGAAAAGAAAATAAATTATAACACTATAGAAAGATAGATTATTCGGGAGGCTGAGACCGGAGGATCCGGGTTCGCGGCCAGCCTCAGCTACCTAGTGAGGCACTCCACAACTTAGTGAGACTCGGTTTCAAAATAAAGAATAAAAAAAATAGGGCTGGGGGTGTAGCTGGGCGGTAGAATGCCTCTGAGTTCAATCCCCAGTACCAAAAAAAAAAAAAAAAGAAAGATAGTAAGATTGAAGGGGGGAGAGGATGCCCAGGTGTCTGTTAGTTGCTGAGTTCCTCTTAGAGGAACACCCCTTCCCATTGTTTGCCTATCGGAGAAATATTTTAATTAGATACATTTTTAATAGGGCGCACATATCATTGTGACTCCAGAAGATGGTATTTATGGTGCGAATTTCAGCAGGGAATCTATCTACCCATACTTGGAGGATATCCCAGACCCACAAGTGAACTGGATCCCCTGTAATAACCCTAACAGGTAAAGATACAGAATGTGAAAAATTAAATCATGAACATCAGCTGCTATTTTACTTGGGAAAATTTTGTTGATGACCAATGAATAGATCTATTACCAACTTGAAGCTTCAAGATAGTCTAGTTTTAATCTCCTGTGGATGTATTCATCAGGAAAATGAATTATGAAGTTATAGAAATAAGTGTCAGAAAGGAGCTTACACATCATCACATTCAATGAGAATATCTTTCAATTAAGGGACTGAATCTGGAAAGAGTATAGTCTAACTTGCTCAGGCTCATAAGGGTAGTTAGTGGAAGAAACAAGATCCAAACTCTAGTCTCTGAATTGTTGCCTGTGAACAGAAAAACATTTCACTGTGTGGGTCTATAACTTGAAACTGTGTGAGTAAATGCCAAGAGAGAGACACATGTCAGGTTAGCACTAATAATTTTTCTTTTTTATTGATCAAATAGTAGATGAGGTTAATGTAATAAAATCCTTAGGGTTTAAGTTGATTGTTAAACTAGGAAGTAATTTAGCAGAAGTTGTAAGTGGTTTAAAGCAGGCCCATACTAAAGAAATACAAAGTGCAATGAAAATAGCACTATTAATTTCAATGCAAAGAAACCAATATTTTACACACCTGAGAGAATCATGTCAGTTAACACACTTTCTTATTTAAAATTTTTTTTTTGTTGGTGCATTATGTTTATACATAATAGTGGGATTTGTTGTTACATGTTTGTACATGCACACGACATGATTTGGTCAAGTAACACATTTCTTTCTGAATGTGCCACACATAACATTGTTTTAAGAATTAGGAATTTATCTTTTGGACTAGTTCTCAAAACTGCACAAACTAATCACTATGACTGCTAATAGAGGCACCTTGATTTTTCTTTTTCTTTTCTTTTTTTTTTTTCAAAGTTTAATACTATTTATCTTAATCGCTTTATTCTCAATTCCTTGTGTCATAACTATTTCTTATCTAGTCATTTTCCATGCAAGTTCTCCACTGTCAAAAATGGCAGAACTCTAGTATTACTTTCATTAAAAGTTGAATTAATTTGTTTCTGAATAGCCTATTTTCTTCTTCATGAATGTGACAACTGAAGGAACTTCATATAAGTTGAATCGTATAACATTTATCTTCTTGTGATTGGCTTATTTCACTTAACATAATGTTCTCAAGATTCATTCATGTTGTAGCATGTGTCAGAATGTCTTTCCTTTTAAGGCTGAATAATACCCCTCTGCATAATAGGGTATTCTTTTGCTTTCTATTCATCTACCAATGGTCACTTGGGTTGCTTTCACCTTTTAGCTATTGTGAACCTTTTATGCTATTATGAACATGGGTGTACAGATATCTCTTTGAGAGCTGTCTTTTAACTCTTCTGGGTATAAACCCAGAAGTGAAATTGGTGGCTCATTTGTAGTTCTATTAATTTGTTGAGGAACTGTCAAACTGGTTTCTATTGTGGCAGGTTCCATTTTACTTTCCCACCAAGAGTGCAAGGGTTCCAATTTCTCCACATCCTCACAAACACTTTTATTTTTTTCAGTAGCATTCATCCTGATGGGTGGGAGGTGGTATATCATTATGGCTTCACATTTCATTAACGATTAGTCACATTTAACATTTTTTCATGTGCTTATTAGTCAACCATCTATATTCTTTGGAGAAATGTCTATTCAAGTCTTTGTTTTTTTTTTTTAGTACTGGTGATCAAACCCAAGGGCATTTATCCTCTGAGCTATACTCCCAGCCCTATTTTAATTTTAATTTTGAAACAGGGCCTCGAACTTGTGATCCTCCTGTTTCAGCTTCCCAACTACTTGGGATTACAGGCATCGGCCACCATATCCCTATTCAAGTATTTTGTTCTTTTTTTTTTTTTTGCAGTACTAGGGATTGAACCCAGGAACATTCTACTTCCAAGCTACATCCCCAGTCCTATTTTTTATTCTTTATTTTGAAACAGGGTCTCACTAAGTTGCAGAGGGCCTCACTAAGCAGCTGAAGCTGGCCACAAACCTGGATCCTCCAGTCTCAGCCTCCCAAGTACTGAGATTACAAGCATGTGCCACTACGCCCAACTACTTAGCTCATTTTTGAAACAGGTTTTGCTGTTGTTGTTGAGTTTTAGGAGATTTCTATATATTATGGATAAAAACATTAATATATATTACCCTTCTTTGTCTCTTCCCATCTTTTTTGATTTAGAGTCTTTTTTGTCTGATGTTTCTTAAAGAGGTGTTCCTTGACTTGTGATAGGGCTATGTACCATCCCAATTAAATAAGTTGATGATATTGTAAGTTGAAAATGCATTTAATTTACCAAACTTACAAAACATCATAGCTTAGCTTAGCCTATCTTAAATGTACTAAGACTTACATTAGCCTGTATTTGGGCAAAATTAACTAATACGAACCACATTTTGTTGATTTTGTTGGTGCATCCCTGTAATCCCAGTTCTTGGATGGCTGAATCAGGAAGATTCAAGGTTCAAGACCAACCTCAGCAACAAAGCATATTTTGTAAAGTAGTGCTACATCATGTAGAAAACAAAAAATAGAGGTACAAATTGAAGTTGCAAAAATACTTGCTTTTATATTTACTTATATATTTACCTTTACTTAGATCTTTATTTCTTCAGTTTGAGTCTATTGTCTAAAGTCCTTTTATTTCACCCTGCTTAAGATTCCCTTGAGCATTTCTTGCAGGACATGTCTAATAGTAATGAATTCCCTAAATTTTTACTTATCTGGAAATGCCTTAATTTTTCCCTCACTTGTGAAGGACAATTTTGCTGGATATAGCTTTCTGGGTTGACAGATTTTTTTCCTTTGGCACTTTATCTTACCTCCAATGTTTCTGATGATAAATCTGCTAGTGATCTTATTGGGAATCAGTTGTATATTGTGAGTCACTTTTCTCTTCCTGTTTTAAAGATTCTCACTGTGCCTTTGAAAGTTTGAGTATAATATTTGTATTAGGCAACTTTCTGTTGTTGTAAGAAAGTCAGCCTAAAAGGAGGAAAATTTTATCTTGGCTTATGGTTTCAGTCCATGGGTAGTTAGCACTGCTGCCTTAGGGTGGTGGCGAGGTCATCCACCAGAACAGGAGCATGTAATGAAAAAATCCTGCTCCCCTCATGGTAGACAGGAGGTGAAGGAGAGAGGAAGTGGCCAGGGATTTCAATTATCCCCTTCAAGAGGATATCCCCAGTGACTTAACTTCCTTCTACTACACCCCACCTCACAATTGCACCACAGACTGGTGACCACACCTTTAGCAAATCACCTTTAGCAAAGGTGTGGTCCTTTGTGGGCATTTAAGATCTAAACTATAAAAATACATTTAAGTGCGAGTCTCTTTGAGTACATCCTACTTGGAGTTTGTTGAGCTTCTAGAATCATTATATTCATGTCTTCTCCAAATATGGAAAGATTCAGGCCATTATTTCTTCAAATAATTTATCTTTCTGGGAGTCCTATAACTTGATGGTGTCCCTAAGTCTCTATTTACTTTTTTTTTTTTTGTACTGGGGATTAAATACAGGGGCATTCTACCTCCATGTATATACCCCCCAGTCCTATTTTTTATTCTTTATTTTGAAACAGGCTCTCACTAAGTTGTGGAGGGCCTCAAGTAGCTGAGGTTGACTGTGAACACGGATCCTCTGTCTCAGCCTCCCAAGTACTGGGATTACAAGCGTGCTCCACCACGCCTGGCTTTCTATTCACTTTTTATTCACTTTTTAAAATCTTTTTTCTCTCTATTCCTCAGATTTAATAAATTCACTTGTTTTATTTTCAAGTTCGTTTACTCTTTCTTCAGCTTGCTCTCTTTCTTCAATGATTAATCTTTCTGTTGGGGGTCATCCTGGGATGTAAACATAAGGTCTTCTTGTTGGGGTGAGTCCTCAACTCAGGAACTCAGGATCAGTGGGGTATTTGGCTAACGTGACAGAAAAGAATTTCAGCATGCGCCAAGTCAGAGACATGGACAGAGGTTTATTTGGGGAAAAGGGAGGAAATACACATTCAAGAGAGAATGTGGGCCACCTGAAGATGAGGAAGGCATCTTGGGGCACACAGGGTTCTTTTCTTATAGAGGACTTTCATGAGGGGTGGGCTAGAAGAGGTATGTGAGGATGATCTCAGTCCATTAGTCCTGAGGTGGTTCCTGGTGGTCGGGTGGTCTGGTTAACTTTAGGGTCCTCAGGCTGATTAGAGTCTTCATTTTCTGATTGACAGATAAGCTGGAGAGTGTCCTAAATTATAGGCTTCTCAAAATATCATACTTGGCTTGTTATCAATGCATAGGGCAATTATAATTTCTTTCAGTTAACTCTAGGATCTACAGGTTTCCTAGAAATTTGGGAAAATCAGGCCTGGGAAAGAGAACTGGTTTGGGGAGTAAAAGCTGAAGCACTTCAGCTCCAGATTCTTATATTAAAGTTATATTTTACTTTTCCTTCCTGTCTGTCTCCTCTCTACCTACTTATTTCTTGTATCCTACATCATTCTCAGATCTTTTCTATGACTGCGCTTTTCCTGAATATGTGTGGTGATCTTCTAAATTCCCTGATATAGTTGATTAATTTGTATGTCTTAATTCTTAAACAACTGACTCCCGAAATGAGAAAAAGAGAAAACTGATATGGGGTGGAGAAGGCCCTGATCCTTAAATACCCAGCCAGAGGGGGAAGGCTTACAACAATGGGTGGTGGTTGTGTGTGTGTGTGTGTGTGTGTGTGTGTGTGTGTGTGTGTGTGTATACTCCATGCTCAGGGGCAGCAGTGATCAGAACACATATCCTTACGATCCCGAGGACAGGATCCTATTGCTCATCCCATACCTGCCTGCAAGCTGCTCCAGGAACACACACAGAGCTGTCTCTTATGTGGCGGGGGGGAGGGATGGGTAGCCTCTGCTGATGAAATTAAGTACAATGTGCTTCCCAAACTTTCCCTGGAAGTTCCAAGCCTTTGAATGGAGAACAGGGTTCCAAAGCAGTAACATAAGACAGAGTCTGCAAGTGTGATTATTGTCTTGGTGGGTAGTCAAATTCCCGATAATTTCTACTCTGCTGGCTTCCCAGGATCCTCCTGGTTCCAAGTTTTGGTTCACTCATTCAAAATACTTTGTAATGCCTCTTTTCTGTCAGGCATGGGTTTAGTGAACAGAATATGCAAGTCTTTGCTCCATTATTGTATCTATGGGATGCTTCAGACATTTTGAGATGAAGCCAGGTGAATACATACTATGAAGAAAAGCATACATGGCCTGGAATCTCACCCTAGAGAAGTTTCCTACAGCTAAATTCCTACCAGCTGGCTTTTCTCGGAACTCTCTTCTTGTCTTAATCCTTCTCTTCTACCTACTGTTATTTAGAATTTATTATCGTGTATATCAAATAATAGTTTCAGGCAACTATCATTCTAAAATTCACTAAAAACTAAATTTGATTAAAAATATTTTTCTCTTCCAATGAACACATACCAGATTCGGCTCCACCCCAGTGCAAGCAAGACTCAGCTGCCTGGCCAAGAGCAACTCTATCTATGTCGTGGCAAACATAGGGGACAAGAAGCCATGCAAGGCCAGTGACCCTCTGTGTCCCCCTGATGGCCGTTACCAGTACAACACTGATGTGGTGTATGATTCTCAGGGAAAACTGGTGGCCCGCTACCATAAGGTAAAAGTCATTTGCAATTAATTAAGTTATTGAATAGTTTACAAATTAAATTGGGCAAGAAGGAGCACAACTGTTAGAGTTGATAATAAGCATGCTTTACACGCAGAGTAGAAATAAAGCATGGAAAGCAATGATAAGGAGTAGTTAAGTTCTTATAAAGAGACCCAAACAGTTCCTCGTGCACTTAGGAACACAGGTGTGTGTGGTTGGGAGTGTGTGAGAGTCAGCAGGTGCTGCCCACATTGAAATATAGAGTCCCCTTTTAGACTTTGTCCTTTTAAAGACCTATCCTGGCAATGGGCCAAAGTTGGAATGAAAAACTCCATACCTGACAGACTTGGTCTTAAAGAGAAAGAAGAAAATCAAGTTCCTGGCCCACAGGAAACAATTAAGTGATCTTAGCAAATAGAGGGTATCTATTTCACTTCTTCTTGTGAGACTTAAGATGGTTTTTATGGATAAGGACACCCATACACATTTCCATGATGTGAAGATGAACCAAAGGCTCCATTTCACTGGAGTGGTCTCTGGTCTCTAAAGCACATCTCTTTTCCTGTGAAGACAGTGGTCATAGAGGAAACAGCCATGTCCAATAGATGTGAGTGAGCACTATTTCAGGAGCAGCAATGTCCAGACCAACTTCTGACAATTTTATTTCCTTCATCTCCTGTGTATCACAGCAAAACCTTTTCATGGGGGAAGATCAATTCGATGCACCCAAAGAGCCTGAGATCGTGACTTTCAACACCACCTTTGGAAAGTTCGGCATTTTCACGTGCTTCGATATCCTCTTCCATGATCCTGCTGTTGCCCTGGTGAAAGACTTCCACGTGGACACCATACTCTTCCCCACAGCGTGGATGAACGTGCTGCCACATCTGTCAGCTGTTGAGTTTCACTCGGCATGGGCTATGGGCATGGGAGTCAACTTCCTCGCCTCCAATATACATTACCCCTCAAAGAGAATGACAGGTAAACTGTAATCCTTAAGATTCAGAGACCCAATGTAATCAGAAAATTTATTTATTTACTTATTTATTTGCAGTACTGGGGATTGTACCCAAGGGCATTCTACTCCCCCCCAGCCCTTTTTATTTTTTATTTTGAAACAGGATCTTGCTAGGTTGCTGAGAGTCTCACTGCTTGCTGAGGCTGTCCTTGAACCTGTGATTCTCCTTTCTTAGTCTCCCAAGTACTGGGATTATAGGTGTATGCTACCATACCTGGCTTAAAAATCACTTTATAAAACTACCATGTACTCTTAATATGTTCTCCAGCTCATGGTTTTTGAACATCTAGCTGATGATGTGCTTCAGTATCAATTTCAGTCTAAATTGTTCTGTAGATTTATTTAATTTTATTCAACTTGAAAGTATACTCCTTTTCTTCATTTTTGGTACTAGAGATTGAATTGAGAGGCATTCACCTCTGAGATACACCCCAATCCTATTTTTTTTTTTTTTTTTTTTGCGGTACTGGGGATTGAACTCAGGGGCATTCTACCTCCGAGCTATACCCCCAGCCCTATTTTTTATTCTTTATTTTGAAACCGAGTCTCACTAAGTTGCGGAGTGCCTCACTAGGTAGCTGAGGCTGGCCTTGAACCCGGATCCTTCGGTCTCAGCCTCCCGAATGCTGGGATTACAAGCGTGCGCCACCACGCCCGGCTTCCCAATCCTATTTTTTAATTTTGAAATTTAACAAGTTGCAGAGGGCCTTGTTAAATTTCTGAGCTTGGTCTAGAACCTGTCACCCTCCTGTCTCAGCCTCCCAACTACTGGGATTATGTGGATCTTTTTCTTTCTTCAAAACTCATCACATTTTACACGAAACTTTTACTTCTTTGTTTCTTATTTTCATTTCTTTAAATTGGATTTCCTCCCATCTCTGTCCTCTCATCAACATTTCTTATTGAATTTAATGAAATATAAAGTTTGGAAGGAGTAAAATGAGGCTATATATTGTAAGTGGCAGCAACTATGAAATCCCTTTCCACTTCCCTCTTTCCAACAGCATTTCCATCTGATTGCTTCCAGGAAGTGGCATCTATGCACCTGATTCTCCAAGAAAGTTTCATTATGACATGAAGACCAAAGAGGGAAAACTCCTCCTCTCAACACTGGATTCCCACCCAGCCCGCCCCATAGTGAACTGGGCTTCTTATGCCAGCAATATAGACACACTCTCAACTGGAAACCAGGAATTTAAGGCCAGTGTGTTTTTTGATGAATTCACTTTCGTGGAGCTCACTGGAATCGCAGGAAATTACACAGTTTGTCAGAAGGATCTCTGCTGTCACCTCAGCTATAAGATGTCTGAAAAAAGATCAGATGAAGTTTATGCTCTGGGGGCCTTTGATGGACTGCACACTGTGGAAGGACAGTATTATCTACAGGTAATGTTTGGCAGAGGAGTAACTAGGTGAAATAGAGACACTCAGGTAAACTTGGATGTCAGATAAGCAATGAATGACTATTTTAAGTAAAGTATAAGGATGTCCCGGTTTGGGGAATATATGCATACTAAAATAATCATTTATTTGAATTTCAAATTTAGCTGGGTGTTCTACATTTTTATTTGCTAAATTTTGCAATGCTAGATTTCAATACAATTTTGAACTGGTTGAAAAAAGAAAGCAGAACATTATTTGCAGTACCAGTGTTAAAATTATTCAAATTACAGATATTTTGATGGATAATTAAATACCTATGATACATCCTGACTGAACAAATTTAGACATTTTCCTTGTATGTTCACTAATGCCTTTCTTTTTTATAAAGAGCTTGACTCTAAGAATGTACTGGAAACAGATGCAGTTGTCCTCTGAAATTTTTTAGTAGATTGGTTTATTGCTGCAAAATTCAGGTATCTCACAGTCATCAACATAAAAAAAGAAACTATTAGCAGGGCTGGTGGCATATGCCTGAGGCAGTACTTGGGAGGCTGAGACAGGAGGATCACAGGTTAAGACAAACCTCAGCACCTTAGCAAGACCCTATTTCCAAATAAAAAATAAAATAGGGCTGGGGTTGTAGCTTGGAGGTAGACTACCCCTGGGTTCAATTGTATTGGAAAAAAACAAGATAAGGAGCTATTAAAGCTTGGTGAGATGATCCCCTGAGAATAAGTGGCCTCCATGTTCCTCCTATTCTGCTCTTCTCTTCCTTGGTCTGGCCTCCATCCTAAGTCCCCTGGTTACTGTAATACTCTCCTAATACAGCTTCCCGTTGAGAATCTCAGATCTGTCCACTCTGTTCCCTACACTATAATTTAAAAAATCACAAAAAGCCATTTCTGATTACATCACTCTCTTCTTGCTTAACCCTCCTTACTGACTACTAATTGACAAGTCAAACTCCTAACCATAACAGACTCCCAGCGTCTTGATGCATGGTCCCTTCTTACTCTCTATCCTGGTCTCTCCTTCTGCTCACCTCAGCCCTGGGATTCTGCAGGATTGAAACCTTACCCCCTCTGCAGTTGGCTAGCCTTTGCAGAACCTCTGGATGCTTGCACAGCTGGTTTCATCTCCTTTCTTTGCGATGACCTCTCTAATCATTTTTCACGGTACGTTTCAGTTGTTCTCTTGGTCAAGGATGCCACCTCGATACTTCTGCAGCACCAAGGCAAATCCCTGGTGGCCTCACTTATATGTTCCCAGGACGTCCGATGCTTACCTTATCAATGTCACATCCTGTCATGCTATCCACATTCTTGATAGAGAATGAGCACTCCTTGAACACTGGAACACAACCATCACATAACAGTCTATTTGCCATGTGATGAGTGGACTGCCATGCTTGCCTTTCTTCACAGGCATTTATTAGTTAGTACTTATGCTGGATATATGTTCAGTGCTAATGTTATGACCATGAATAAATATAGACCCTTCTAGCCAAGCGTGGTGGCGCATGCTTATAATCCCAGTACTTGGGAGGCTGAGACAGGAGGATTGCAGGTTCAAAGCCAGCCTCGGCAACATAGCAAGGCTCTCAGAAACCTAATGAGACCCTATTTCCAAATAAAGAAATATAGTTGGGCTAGGGGTGTAGCTTGGAGGTGGAATGCCTGTAGGTTCAATCTCCAGTACATACATACATATATATATATATATATATATATATATATATATATATATATATATATATCTTCAAGTACCAAAGATATATATATATATGTATATATACATATATATATCCAGTGTTAAAATTATTCAAATTACAGATATTTTGATGGATAATTAAATACCTATGATACATCCTGATTGAACAAATTTAGACATTTTCCTTGTATGCCATTATTTTGAGGAACTCAATCTCAGAAGAGAAGAAAGACATTTTTTTTTCTTGGTATGGGGATTGAACCCAGAGCCCTTTTTATTTTTTATTTGAAATAGGGCCCCACTAAGTTGTTAAGGCTGGCCATGAACCTGTGATCATCTTGTCTCAGCCTTCCAAGTACTGGGATTACAGGCATGTGTCACCACATCTGGCTCACATTTTTTTATAACAAATTTTTATTATTTTTAAAAATATGTACATCTTTATGGGGTATATTTAGGTAATTCAATATATGCACACAGCTTGTTTTAATCAAATCAAGATAATTATAATTTCTACCTCTTCAACCATCAGTCATCATATTTATGCATTAGAAATTTCATACTCATCTTTTCTAGTCATTTTGAAAATTATCATAGGTTGTTTTGCTCAGTAGTCATCCTACTTTGCTAAATATAAACACGGAGTAATTCATTCACTCTAACTGTGCTTGGTGTGCCTCTTATTGAATTTCAGAGAAAGACATTTGAAGAGGTAATTTCAGTATAGATTTACATGTGATAGAACATAGAATATACATTTTGGATTTTGATACAGAAGATAAGGGATTTGGTATTTTACAATATTGATAATCTTTCATAGTTGAACTTTGATGTTGTATTATGCTAGTAAAACCTCTTATATCACTAAAAGCTACTTCCTAACCAGGGGAGAGAAGAGAAAGTCAGAATTAATAATGAAATAAACCGCAATCTTGCCTCACAGATTGTCTAAGTATTCTATGGTAAATTTACATAATTTTGTAAGACTTTTAAGAATGTAGGGAAAGAAGAAAGTGGTTGCATTCTATAAAGTAGGAAGTGGTGAAAGATTGGGCAAAATGGTTGAATAACAACTTGAAGGAAGGAAAGATTTGAAATAGTTGCTCTAGAAGAGTGGGAGAAGGCTAGGCATGGTGGTGCATGCCTGTAATCCCTGTATTTGGGAGACCGAAAACAAGAGGATCACAGGTTCCCAGCCAGTTCAGCAATGTAGCAAGGCCCCGTGTCAAAATAGAAAATAAAATAGGAATGGGGATATAGCTTGGAGGAAAAATGTCCCTAGGTTCAATCTCTAGTGCCAAAAAAAAAAAAAAAAAAAAAAAAAAAGGAGAGGGAGTAGCTTACATATCTTAAAGAATTATTGAACAATTCCATGAATAAAGGGATAGATCAATGAAAGAAGTCATTTCCTTTACCAAATGCAGTTAGGAGTTTTTTCTCTTTAGACTACTATCTGCACACGCTTTTCCATATCCTCTTGCCAAGTGAGAGCCCTCTGAATCACAAAACTCTGGGACTTTTAGACTCTCCAACACTGTAAGGAATTAGAAATAAAAACTGCTAAAACCCAAAATTAAAATGCAGAACCTTGAGTAACTGCTGAGAACATGGATCCTGCAACCAGAAAATCCTGGGTGAGTACCTGCTTCACCGCATAGCAGCAACCTGGCCATAGACCAACCCCTCTGCCTCCTCTGATTTCTATTCCCTTCATCTGTAGCATGTGGATTCGTTTTACTTCACCAAGTGTGTTGCTACAGGTAGAGAACATTAAGGTCAGAAAGAGATATGTAGCCACTGCCTTTATAAAGCTTGAATTTAAAAAGAAATAGACATTGGACAGAAAAGGAAGAAAATTGCGCTGGGTGCAGTGGTATACATCTGTAATCCCAGTACTGGGAGGCTGACACAGGAGGATTGCAGTTTCAAGGCTAGCCTCAGCAATTTAGCGAGACTCTTAGCAAATTAATGAAACCCTGTTTTAAAACAAACAAAAAATTAAAAGAAAAGGGCTTGGGGTATAGCTTGAATGTAGAATGCGCCTTAGTTCAATCCCAGTAACCCCACCCTCCAAAAGAAAGAAAATTGGCTTTGAAAGTAGCTGCTAACTCAATTCTTTTATTTCTTTAGTCCTGTTCATATTCCGGATGGTCTAACCCTTATTTCCCAGGCTGATTTTTTTCTCTTCCGACCTTTAATCGAAGTAATTTATGGACATTTTATTAAGAAGACAAATAGTACCAGATGTTTGTGTTTGTTTGTCTGCTTATTCTGGAGCTGAGGATTGAACCCAGGGACGTTCTACCTTCAAGCTACACCTCCAGCCCTATTTTTTATTCTTTATTTTGAAACAGGCTCTAACTAAGTACCAGAGGGCTTCACTAAGTAACTGAGGCTGGCTGCAAATCTGTGATCCTCCTGTCTCAGCCTCCCAAGTACTGGGATTACAAGTGTGCACCACCACGTCCAGCTTAGTACCAGAGGTTAACAAAACACTAGTTCTCTTTCTGGTCCCCCCACCCCCTTTCTGGAGGCAAACATTTTGAATCTTTTAGCTATTGTTTTTCGGAATTTACTCATCTTTTCATTTCTAAATGACACTGCCGTGTGTGTGTGTGTGTGTGTGTGTGTGTGTGTGTGTGTGTATGTGTGTTAGCTGCTGGGGCATTGAACCCAGGGGCATTCTACTTCTGAGCTACATCCCCAGTTCTTCTAAAAGTTTGTTTATTTTGAAACAAGGTCTCTTTAAGTGGCTGAGGGTGGTCTTGAACCTGTGGTCCTCCTGTCTCAGCCTCTCAAGTACTGGGGTCACAGGTGTGCACCATCAGACCCAGCTCACTGCTATGTTTGCTAATGTTTTTTCATCCTGATTT
>PVLC010012428.1:29630-44485 GCA_004027655.1 Graphiurus murinus
TTTTTTTGCGGTACTGGGGATTGAACTCAGGGGCATTCTATCTCCGAGCTATACCCCCAGCCCTATTTTTTATTCTTTATTTTGAAACCGAGTCTCACTAAGTTGCGGAGTGCCTCACTAGGTAGCTGAGGCTGGCCGCGAACCCGGATCCTCCGGTCTCAGCCTCCCGAATGCTGGGATTACAAGCGTGCGCCACCACACCCGGCTCCCAGAGGCACTTTTCACTCATATTTTTCCAATTACAATCCAATTAGTATTTCCTAATAGCAATTCTACTTTTTTTTTAAATTGGTGCATTGTAATCATACATCTTTGTTAGGTACAAGCTGGTAAAGGCATACATGCACATATTTCTCATTTAACCCTTCTCCAATTCCCGCCCCACTCCCTCGCTCTCCCTCCTCTTCAAGTTCACTTTAGTGATTGACTTTGATATGTTTGTGAAAGTACATCATGTGCATTAGGGTGTTACCCCCTCCTCCCATAACCTTCAGTTAAGTCAACTTCTTTGCTCACCTAACGTTTCTCCTTTGTCTAGAGTCCCTCCTATGATCCACTTTCTCCCTAGCTGCCGCATATTAGGGAGAACATATGATTTTTTATTTTTTATGACTGACTAATCTTATTTAACATAATGTTTTCCAGTTCCATCCATTTCCCTGCAAATGACATAATTTTGTTCTTCTTTATGGCTGAGTAAAAATCCATTGTGTACATATCCTATGGTTTTGTAATTCATTCATCTGTTGATGGACATCTTGTCTGGTTCCATAGTTTGGCAATTGGGAATTGTGTGGCTATAAACATAGCTACACATGCATCGGTCTGATAGTTTGGTTTCCATTCTCCTGGGTAATTCTACTTTAAAAATTCACTATTGCAAATTATTCTTACCTTGCGTATGTGCCTGTGGTACTGGGAATTGAACCCAGGGGTACTCTTCCACTGAGCTACATCCCAGCCTCTATTTTCCCTTTTTATTATTTTATTTTTATTTTTTGAATTGTTTAAATTTTTGAAACAGAGCTGGACATGATGGCACATGCCTGTAATCCTAGTACTTGGGAGGCTGAGACAGGAGGATTGTAGGTTTGCAGACAGCCTCAACAACTTAGGGAGGCCCTCTGCAACTTAGTGAGACCCTGTTTCAAAATAAAATATAAAATAATGCTGGGGGTAGAGCTCAGAGATAGAATGCCCCTGAGTTCAATCTTCAGTACCACACACACACAAGAAATTGTTTTTTGTTTTGTTTTGTTTTTGTAAATGGTCTTGCTAAGTTTCCGTACACTGGTCTCAAACCTACGTTCTTCCTGCCTTCCAAGTATTGGAATCACAGGTATATGCCACCATACTCAGCTCTTATCTTTTATTTTCTGCTCTGATAGATGAACACTTAGCTTTGTCATATCATCCTACCTGTAATCCATCCACCATCCTTCCACTATTATTTTATTTATCTTAATATGCAGGGCACACTGTTACGACTATGCAGATATCATTCAGAGTAGGGGGTTGATTTATACTTTCCCTTTTTCCTGAAATTATTAATTGTCTTGTTTTTTTTAAATTTAATTTTCTTTGACTTTTTTTGCAAAATCATGCTTGGTGGTGTATACCTGTTATCTCAGTACTTGAGAGGTTGAGACTGGAGGATCATAGGTTAAAGGCAAGCCTTAGCAACTTAGCAAAGCCTTTGCAACCTATCTGAGACCCTGTTTCAAAATTTAAAAAAAAATAGGGTTAATAGGGTTGGGGGTGTAGCGCAGACAAAAGCATCTTTGAACAGTTTGTCATTTCATAGGTAACCCAAAGTTGAAAATAACCTTTCTCTGCACTGGATTCCCTCTAGTCCTGTAGGGCTGCCATCTGGAGACTTCTTCCTAAGAATTGTTTCCCTTTCCTTTTCTCTTATTTCAGATTCCCTAATTTTCTCCTCTTCTTTTACTTGCTCCTCTCTCCTTTTATATATGTGGGGCTATTAAGAAAAAATTTTCAGCTGGGTGTGGTGGCCCATGCCTGTAATCCCAGTACTTGGGAGGATGAGAGAGGAGGATCAGAAGTTCGAGGCCAGCCTCAGCAACTTGGTGAGACTGTCTGGCTTGAGACTGTTGGCAACTTGGCAAAATCCTGCTTTAATAAAAAATGAAGCCAGACGTGGTGGCACACACTTGTAATCCCAGTACTTGGGAGGCTGAGACAGGAGGATGCAGGTTCATGGCCAGCCTCAGCTACTTAGTGAGGCCCTCCGCAACTTAGTGAGACCCTGTTTCAAAATAAAGAATAAAAAATAGGGCTGGGAGTGTAGCTCGGAGGTAGAATGCCCCTGGGTTCAATCCCCAGTACTGAAAATAATAATAATAATAATAATAATAATAATAATAATAATAATAATAAATATAAGTAAATAAAAAATGAAAGTAGCCAGGTGTGGTGGTGCATGCTTGTAATCCCAAAACTTGGGAGGCGGAGATAGGAGGATCACAGGTTCAAGGACAGCCTCAGCAACTTAGTACAGCCCTCTGCCAACTTAAACCCTGCTTTTTTGTTTTTTAAATACAGCTGGGGGTGTGGCTCAGAGGTAGAATGCTCCTGGGTTCAAACCCCAGTACCAAAAGAGAAAAAGAAAAGGAAAAGAATGAAAGAAAGAAAGGAAAGAAAACCATTGTTTCTTTTCCCTGAATACTCTCTGTGTACTTTAAGTTTCCTTATTTGCTTATTTTGCTCTATTCCATGTTATGTTTTCCTCTCATATATAGTAGTATTTGGGGATTACCAAAAACTGATTGGAAGTTATAAGTGTGAGAGTAAATTGCATATATATATATATTTTGGTGTAGTAGGATAGTCTAGCTGAATGTTTTGTTAGGGGAATCTCTGACATAAGTATCTTTACAGACATCCTCTTTAGATGGCCCAAATTCCTTGAGTAGTCTAATTTAGCAAATAAAAAGACAGGCTATCCAGGTAAATTAGAAGTTCATTTACCTGGATTCTTCTAATTTTTCTAATTATATATATATATATTTCTACATATAATTATATATTTCTATATATAATATATATATTTCTAATTATATACATATATATAGTTATGAACTTAGGCCTTTTGGATATAAGTATATGTGTTTAGTATTTGTTTATGTCACTCAATATTTGGATTGTACTTGCACTGAAACATTCATGTTTATCTGAACTTCGTATTTCCTTTTGGTGCTGGGCACCAAAACCCAGGGTCTCACACATGCTAGGCTAGTGCTCTACCATTAAGCTACATTCCCACCCCAAACTCCATATTTATCTGGGAGTCCTATCCTGTATTTTGTCAGACAATTCTATTTCTGAAGGATAAATTTGCTGACAGCATTGAGGGAGCCAGCTGGAGAAACAGTCTTACGGAGTGTGTGTAGGTGGAGGAAGATGTTTTCAATATTCAGTATTCCCCTTCATTCATGTAAACCCCTTCAGCTATGTTTTTTGTACCTCTACCTAAAGACTGTCAGCTTTATCTCTCTAGAAATAAATTCTCAGTCTTTTACTGAAGTAGGTGAGGGACAGGGGCCCATCTGTGATGAGGAACTTAGTATCTAAGTTTCTTCACAATTTGCCACTTATTGACTTTACGTTGGTCACAAGTTTACCCCCAGCTCTGAGGAAGTTATGGTACCAGTGATGGAGTGTTCTTCAGCATAGATAAGGCTGATTCCTGGTTCTCTCCATTACCAGCATAGGACCTGGGCTTCTTAGGTCTGCCCTATCAGTTGCCCTCTTTTCATCAATACCTCTGCTTCGAAAACCACTGTGGCTGGTCCTTCTGCTCTCCCCTCCTTGTGGGTTTCAATCTTAAAAAAAAAAAATAGTTTTAGATTTTATAGGATTTCAAGAGAACAAAATAGAAGTGCATGTTCATTCTACCTGAAAGTTGTTTCTCTCTCTTCTTAACACACTTACCTTGAAGTTCTTGCCTTCTACTTGCAGAAGTGGAGGCAGGGCGACTGGTTGGAGGCTAATGCTTTAGTCAGGCAAGAGAGGATGTTGGTTTGGAAGAGTCTGTCCGGATGGAGTTGAAGACGGTGGCTCTTCCTTTGGGAGATTTTCCATCTGAATGATGGGCTGACTCATATACTTAGATTTTATAGTGAAATAGCTGTGTAGTGAAGCAGAAGAAAAAACTGACTTTTTCAGTCTTTGCTCAGATATAAAGGATGTGACTTTTCTAGATCACAAAGGTTGTCTCTAGATCAAGTCTGCTGTTTGTTACAATTCTAATTCTTTTTATTGCATAAAAAATAAGATACTGTTTGCACTTAGTGTCTAGACGATATGTTTTTTAAAATGATGGAACATTCTTTTTTTTTTTTTTTTTGCTTGGTACCAGAAGTTGAACCCAGAGGCATTCTATCTCCAAAGTAAACCACCAGCCTTATTTTTTTATTTTTTATTTGGAAACAGGGTCTTGCTAGGTTACTGAGAGCCTCACTAAATTGCCAAGGCTGGCCTTTAACCTGTGATCCTTCTGTCTCAGCCTCCCAAATATAGGTGTGCGCCACCATTCTTGGCTGGAACACTCTTGATAATTAAAAACATTGCAAACTTGAGAAAAATGAAGAAATAATTGTTCATAGCTGCAGGCCAAAGATCTGATTGTCTCCTGAGGTGATCAATCTGTTTGACAGTGAATTTCAGGAAGCACTGGAGTCTGATCCTTTTTTTTTTTTGCAGTACTGGGGATTGAACTCAGGGGCATTCTACCTCCGAGCTATACCTCCAGCCCTATTTTTTATTCTTTATTTTGAAACCAAGTCTCACTAAGTTGCGGAGTGCCTCACTAGGTAGCTGAGGCTGGCCGCGAACCCGTATCCTCCAGTCTCAGCCTCCCGAATGCTGGGATTACAAGCGTGCGCCACCACGCCCGGCTGAAATCCTTATTTTTTTTAATAAGTATATTAGACATTCATCACTCAGCAATGAATCAAAAGAGTCTTACTGATGAAGTAACATTACTAACTCAAGAGGCATAGGCATTTTTTAGGTACAGAGTATTTCTATTGACTCTATGACTTTTTAAACTTTTTAATTAATTAGTTAATTAATTTTTGCAGTACTAAGGATTGAACCCAGGGGCATTCTACCTCCGAGCTACACTCCCAGCCCTGTTTTTTATTCTTTATTTTGAAACAGGGTCTCACTAAGTTGCGGAGGGCCTCAGGGCCTCACTAAGTAGCTGAGGCTGGCACAAACCTGGGATCCTACTGTCTCAGCCTCCCAAGTACTGGGATTACAAGCATGTGCCACCGTGCCCGGCTACTTTTTTTTTTTTTTAAGAGTAACTGGCACTAAATTAACTAATTAATTTAAAAACTTCCCCACAGCTTTATTAAGATATAATTAACAAATAAAAATTGTGTAGTGTACAACTTGATGTTTCTACACATGCAGACAATGTGATATGATTAGCTCAAGCTAATTCCATATGCATCAAGACTTTCTAATGACTTCTTGATTTGCATTACTTTTCTAGATTTGCACTCTGCTGAAGTGTGGAATGACAGACATACGCTCTTGTGGTGATTCTGTAGACACGGCTTCCACCAGATTTGAAATGTTCTCCCTCAGTGGCACTTTTGGAACCCAGTATGTCTTTCCAGAGGTGCTGCTAAGTGATGTTCAGCTTGCGCCTGGAGAATTTCAGGTAACAGTCTTTGCTTGAAATTGCTGATTAACTTCATGTAAGAGAAAGCAATGTATGACATCAAAACTTATCTGAGTGCTTCCAAATACCGTAGAAACATCCATTTGGAAAGGGTAAGATTATCTCTGGGGATCATGAAGGACACTGAGTAGGCTGAGTTTCTTGCCTGGAAATTCTTAATGTACTACTTATCGTGTCTTTGAGAATAAAATGTTAAATCTCATTTGGAGAGTTATAGTGAGTAGGCTAGGCTGTTTAAGGTCTTTTGAGTATGACAAAGATTGAATGAGAATAGTTCAGGACCAGCCCCACCAGAGAAGCCTTGTAGTATCACTGGGGAGTGATTGCCCAGAGAAGTTGAAAGGGATCCCTTTTTTGTGTGTAGGTCAAGACCAGTGCGAGCACAGGAGAAAAGAAAAAAAAAAAGCTTAAAAGAGAATTTAACAGTGGCTAGTGTTGACAAGGAAGTACAAACTTTTTGGCCTTTGTGTGTGTGTGTGTGTGTGTGTGTGTGTGTGTGTGTGTGTGTGGTACTGGGGATTGAACCCATGGGGCATTCTCCCTCTGAGCTACACCCCCAGCCCTACTTATTTATTTAGTTAGTTAGTTTTAGTTAGTTATTTTTGTTTTGATAGAGGGTCTCAGTAGGTTGCTGAGAGTCTCACTTCATTGCTGAAGCTGTCCTGGAACCTGAGATCCTTCTGTCTCAGCCTCCCTAGTACTAGAATTACAGGCCTGCACCACCAAAAGACTAGAAATAATTGCTTGCTTCCCAGGTATTCTTGCCAGCCACATTATTCCACTGACTTTCCCTACAGGTTCCACTTTCAGTCCCCTTTTTTGGCAGAGGGCACAGCTGGGGTGAGGGGGGACCGAGGGAAGGGTAGGAGGCTGCAGGGAGTGAGTGAGGGGGATGATAGGTACTAACTCCAAACTGCACCTTCATCAATCACCTCTGACCATTTGGAAGAGTCGGCTTTTTTTTTTGTCTGTAAAAACTAAATTTCTCTCTCATCATATACTATCAAGTCCTTTGTTTTATGTTAATTAACTCATGGGATGCTTCCGCAGATTGTTAAATTATAACATTGACTATGGGTATTTCAATTATAAATGAGTCAGTGCCAGTTTCGTTGCTACAGTTTTTCTTATGCCCTGAAGCATTTCAAATATTTCTAAGATTGCTGTTTTTTTGTTTGTTAGTTTTTTGTTGTTGTTGTTTTTCCTGGTGCTGGGAATCAAACCTAGGACTTTGTGTGTACTAGGCAAACACTCTATGCCTGAGCTATATCCCAGACTTTCAAATATTTCTAATGGGACAAAATTTGGCCAGTATTTTTTATTGTTTCTTCATCCAGTTAGTGTATTGAATCCTTTTTTTTTTTTTAAACTAAGGATTGAATCCAGGGACATTCTACCTACATCCTCAGTCCTTTTTTTTATTCTTTATTTTGAAATGGAATCTCACTAAGTTGCTGAGGGCCTTGCTAAGTTGCTAAGGTTGGTATCAAACCTGTGATTCTCCTGTCTCAGCCTCACAAGTACTGGGATTACAGGCGTGTATCACCACACCCACACATCCAGCTATACTGAGTCTTAAAGATGTTGTGGGATTGATTGTATAACTTAAAAGAGACCTTGTCCACTTTTTGTTTTAACTAGGTGTCAAGTGATGGACGCTTGCTCAGCTTGCAGCCTACATCTGGACCTGTCCTAACAGTCACTCTGTTTGGGAGGTTGTATGAGAGGGATTCAGCATCAAATCCTTTACCAGACTTCATGACACATGCACCAAGACTAATGCTAATAGTTATGATACCCATTGCGCATTCATTAAGATGGTAACATAGGTGCATTTTCTCTTTTATTTGTAGTAATTTAAAAATAATGTATGAGAAAAGGGTTGGTCAGGGTTTTGTTAATAGCAGCCTTTGGTTTAAGTGAATGATTAATATTTCTATTTAGACACATATACCAGATAATATAAGCTTAATATAACATCTATTAAGATAAAATTAAAAAAAAAAAAAACTTTGTTTGAGCATTGGTCTTTCTTGGAACTGGGATATTTGTGCCAAATGGGTCATAAGGCCCAGACATTTGTACCAAACATTTTATGCAGAAGAAATAAAGATTAAAGCTAAAAGCACATCAAAACTATAACAAAATATACTTATAAGAAATCAGAATCCATTACTACTTTTATTATAATGTAGGTTGTACTCTGTTCTGCTTAAGATCATCAGTGATTTTGTTTTCTCTGTTAATTATTTACCTGAGCATTATATTTCAATTCTCTTAAGAGGTTGAATAGTGTTCCTTTAAAACTCACCAGCTGCATTCATCCCAGCACCTCAGAATGTGATTGTGTTTGTAAATATGGTTTTTAAAGGGATAAAATGAGATCATTAGGATGGACCCTAATTTAATACGACTGATTTCTTTATAAGATGAGATTAGGACATAGTTGTGCAGAGTGAAGACTGTAAATACTCAGAAAAGACAACAATCTCCAAGTCCAGAGGAGACACTTAGGAGAAACCAAACCAACCAACATGTTGACCTTGAACTTCTAGCCCCAGAATCATGAGAAAATAAATTTCTGCTGTTTAAGTCACCTAATTGGTGGCAGTTTGTGGCAGCCCTAGCAAATGAATACCAAGTCCTAGCCTTCCTCCCTGTCCATCCTCCACCATGTCCCACCATATCTCAAGCTTGGAACAAAGTAGCTTGCCTAGAAAAAAATAACCAGCCGAGTCCCCAAGACTCCTAAAGATACTCTTAGAGAAAGATTGCTGATGCATTGATAGCAAAGTTGACACTGGGAAGAAATTTTTGATGTAGTGACAGTAAAAATAAGATTGAGTCAAAGGAGGATGACTACACAGGCAAGGCTTTAATTGGGGCTTCAGTCAAAGGGCTAATTGGAGATTCAGCTGAAGGGAAACAGCACTGATGAAGGGACCAGGCTGATCTCCAAACAAAGGGAGAGAGAAGCAAACTTTTAGTGATTTGCTGAGGTGAACTACAGTCTTGTGATTTTCCAATGGCTAACAGCATGATTCCAAAAGATGTTTCTTCTGGCAAGACACTTGGACCACTGGGTGGTCACAGTCAATTTGTCCTGGGAATTCCCGAGTTAGTCTGGTAGATAGCCCCATCATCCTGTGCAAACATCCTGATCTTAAGGTTTAGTCTGGGCCTTATAATAGAGCTGAAGGACCTTGGGTGCTTGGGCTGCTGTAGCTGCTGACAAAGCACAGAGTGGGAAGGGACATAGGGGGAGAAAACACAAACCAGCTCCAATGGACAATCAACATGTCTGCATGCTGAGCTGAGATGAATCTGGACCAAAAGGCAAGGCAGCAAAAGATACAGACATCCGATGATGAAGACAGAGCCACCAAAGCCTTCCCATCCCACCCAGTTGCCCATCAGACATCTACAAGCCCAAGTGAAGAGTCATTGTTTCCAACAAAAGCAGCCTTTGAGTCTCTGAAAAGTAACCTAGGCAATTGTTATATCATAACCCACACAAAAGAGGTATGGTCCACAGCAAAGCTAGATGGAAACTAATCAGGTATCACCGAGCTGTGTGACCTCCGAAATCAGTGATTTTAAGTTGACTAAGAAATAAGTGAAACTATAGGGTTTATTTTGGGTTTTGTCTGGTAATAATTTCATCTTGTACAAACATCCTGCTTCTGTGGTTTCATCAGAGTCTCATGATGAAAAGAGCATGAGGATACAGACATCACTACCTTGCTTATAAAGGCCATCGCTTTTTGCACCCTGGAGACTCTTTCATTGTCCCATCATGGTGGCTCCTGACTGTCTCAAAAACACCAGATCAGCTGGGTGTGGTGGCTCACGTTTGTAATCCCAGCACTTGGGAGGCTAAGACCTAAGACCGGAGGATCCGGATTCTCGGCCAGCCTCAGCTACCTAGTGAGGCCCTCTGAAACTTAGTGAGATCCTGTTTCAAAATAAAGAATAAAAAATAGGGCTGGGGGTATAGCTCGGGGGTAGAATGCCCCTGAGTTCAATCCCCAGTACCAAAAAAAAAGAAAGAAAGAAAGAAAAAAGACAGGCCAGGTAGGCCATTATGGTTAGAAATGTGGGCCTATTGAGGGCTTTCACCTAAGAAGGAGCAGATCCTGTAATATGAAGTTACAGATTGTAAAGTTTCTAGATTTTAAAACTATATTTTCCCTTTCCTTTCCAGTTTGTCTCTTTTCTACTACCTAACATTTTAGTTTTTCTATCCTACCTCAGTCCATCATTTTGCAAGAAACCTTTGTGTGTGTGTGTGTGTGTGTGTGTGTGTGTGTGTGTGTGTGCGTGTGTATGTGTGTGAGATGCTTTTCCTGAAACATACTATATCATCCAAAACATATCTGAGTAAAGGCCAACTTGGGCTTTTGAATGACATTTGCTGATTTTTTAAAAAATAAGATCTTAATGGAAAATAAGAAAACCCTTTATGTATTTAGGAAGAGAAATAATCAAGGCAAGTTTCAATACTGTCATATAATTTTAATTGAAAGCAGAAAACATGCTGATATGTCAGTAACAGTTTTGAAATATTAAGGCCTTCAAAAAATCCTAATACTAGTCAGGTGTGGTGGTATACACCTGTACTCCCAATACTTGGGAGACTGAAGCAGGAAGATCACAGGTTTGAGACCAGCCTCAGCAACTTAGTGAGGCCCTCATCAACTTAGGGAGACCTTGTTTCAAAACAAAAAATAAAAAAGGGTTGGGGGTATAGCTCAGAGGTGGAATGCTCCTGGATTCAACTCCCATTAGCCCCCCCCCCAAAAAAAAGAATTCTTATACCTTTCTGCTCACCATAGACACATATATTATCCATTTCAGCATAACCAATTACCTCAAAATTATCTTAAAACAACAAGCATTTATTACCTTACAGAGCTTCTGAGGGTTTGGAGGTGGAGTAGCCCACCTGGGATGCTCAGCTCAGGGTCTCTGGAAGTTACTGTTAACCTGTGATGAAGGCTGTAGTCATCAAAAGGCTCTGGTGGGCTGGAGAATCTGATCCAGCTCTCATGGCTATTCACTGGCCTCAGTGCCTTGCTGGCAGTTGGCGGAGGGTCTCTGTTCTTCTCTATGTGGAACTCTGTAGGATGCTGGAAAGTTTTCACAGAATGGTGAGGAGTTAGGTATTGGGTGGGCAGTGAGGTAACAGGACTCCCAGGAGATAAGGGTTAAGAAAAGCAAAATCCAGACCCGCCCTCCCCTTCGCCCTCTAAAAAGGAAAGTGGTTTCATGTTGTTCATCGGACCTGAAAACAACAATTAAATGTGGAGGAGTGGAGCCAAGATGTCAGGAACCAAAGATCTCATGGACTGTTGCTACACATAGACCAGGGAATAAGCATGCAGAACAAACTGTTTCATGACTTCAAGGAATTAAAAGCTAGAGAAGACAGATTGACTAAATCAAGAAAAACAGGATAAAAAACAGGGACTTTCTTCATTGGCTAATGTCTATACAAAGGGGCTTTAAACATATATAAAGCCCTATGCTCAGCGCCAATGTGGGTGACCTTCTTGGAACTCCTCCCCTGCAGGGGAGCTATAACCCTGTCTCTCTTTGTTGGATCAAGTGGACATTGGGGGAAGGTGGTATGCAATTGATAGTCTGTGGCTACACTAGGGCAGTGCCAGAAGGCCCCACTGGACTCTAAAGTCAGCCAAGGGCCCTAGGAGTGATTTGCCTTTCTGCTTGCTTCTCTTTGGTGGATTGAGTGGACTTTGGGGAAAGGCGGTATGCAATGGATGGTGCTTGGCCCGGGCTACACTTGTGCAGTGCCAGAAGACCCCACTGGACTCTGGAGTCTTTCAAGGACCCTAGGGGTGATCTGCCTCTCTTACTTGTTCCTTTAAAATAATAAAATAAAACTTCTACTTTCACCTTCCTGGGTGTACGTGGATTTCATTCTTCTACTCCATAATACAAGGACCCAAAGAGAAACTTGGTATCAATGGTAGCTGACTTCTCTCAGAGGGGGGGGGGGGAGAAGTATGGAAGCCACAGTCTTTTATAACCTAATCATAAGCCAGACACAGTGGTGCATGCCTGCCATCCCAGTACTTGGGAGTCTGAGACAGAAGGATGACAGGTCCAAGACCAGCCTGGGCAACTTAGTGAGACCTTGTCCTAAAATAAAATTGAACTAGGGGAGAGATAGCTGAGAGGTAGAGTGCCCCTGGGTTCAATCCCTGGACCATAAATAGATAACCTAATCATAAAAGTGACATCATTTTTGTCATATGCTACTGATTACACAGACCAACTATAGTAGCATGTGGGGGAGAATCATACATAGGTGAGACTATCAGGAGGTGGGCTCTTTGGGGGCCATAATGGACATTGGCTATTACAGTGAATATATAGATTTATATGTATATGGTTGTTATCTAATTTGAAAAGATAAGATCCTTTCCTTTTTTTGCTATGTGTAATATGTCCCCAAAATATATTCCTCATATTTGTGTTGGAAAAAAACTTTCTATAATGATTTTATATAATTAGATTAGGTAATATAATCATCTTTACTTAGCCGGAATGGTAGCATAGGATCTGAAAGCAGTTTTACCCATATCTTTTTTGCCAAGTGAATATAAAGGTATCATTGATATTTTTGTGTTAATGCCTTATAGTTCACAAAACTTTTTTACATACATTTTTATATTTCACAAGGTAGTATATTTTTTTCAATTTTGCACCAGAAAGCAAACTATCAGCTTCAAATCTTCTACTATGTGTATCAAACCCTCAAACCAGAATCTTTTCACTTCATGTTCAGTACTTCCTCTGCCACTCTAGATTACTACCCTTTCCTTACACAGCCAGGCTAGACTGGAGCTTTCTGAAGGACTCAGTGTTACTCCTATTTGGTTTAGGTGTTGTACACTGATTTCTTACTTGATGATTATTAATGCTAGATTTCACATCCATACCCTTTATGAGAGATAGGTCACATTCCTCATAGTTAATTTTGCAGTTTTATTTCTGCCAACTTTGAGAGAAGGAAGGGTGAGGGCTAAGGTAAAAGTGCCTGATTAACATTAAAGCTTAAATGTACTTGGGAGGCTAAGACAGGAGGATCACAGGTTTGAGACCAGCTCCAGCAACTTAGCAAATTTCTCAGCAACCCAGCAAGACCCTGTTATAAATTAATTTTTACAAAAAAGCTGGGGGATATAGCTTGGAAGTTGAATGCCCCTGGGTTCAATCTCTAGTACCACAACCTCCCCCCTCCCCAAACATATATATGTCATGGAACAAAAATTGAAATCAGTTGATGATATCTGTTGATGTGGCATAGAGAATACAAATTTTCCTTGAGACATTGGGAGAATATTGTCAACATAAAGAAGGTATTTTTAAACTTGGGGAGTAAATTTAGAAGGATCAAGGAACAGAAGAGTGAATTCTTTTAATCCTTTATTTTGAAATTGTTTCTATAATGGTTCAGCTAGAAAAATACATCAAAACCTCTTATCAACACGGACAGCTATTTAGCCATCAGTACTTCCTAGAAACTCTGATATTATCTCACAGCAAATTGTCCCACCTGTCACTATGGTGGAAAATTATCTGATAAATATTTAATGATTAGGCAATGTTCATTGTAGACATGTTAATTGGATAAACTTTGAATTGAGGTTTGAGAATATTAGTATCACAAAAATGCCATTTTGACAGATTATGATGTTTGTCTAATGACATTAGTTATGAACCAGCTTTTTTTCTTCCTGTGCATGGTAAAATCTTATCTTGCTTTATCAAAGATGATTAACTGAAGCATTACTTTCTGTCACAATACAAGTAAAAACTAATTGAAAAGCCTGCTATCGTGTGTACTTAGTACTGGGAAACTAGTTATTATAGGGATTGACCAGAAAAGCACTGTCAAGAAAATAAAATTAAACAGCCTGAAAATAGCCCCTATGCATATATATGTATAATATATATAATATATATATATATCTTAATTTAGCAGAAAAATATATGTAAACATCATTTTCAGATAAAATACAATACTTTTAGTGATTAAGTATTTAAAAATTATCTTCAGATAAAATATAATACTTTTAGTGAACTTGTTTTAGAATTGCAATTTGTCTGTTATCTCATTTTCCTAGCATGTAGTTGATAAGTTTCTCCTGCCTACCTATCCATAAATGAGTAAATAAAGTTCTCATTAACGAAGTAGTCTCAGTTTCCCCTATCTGGATACATGGAGGATCTATGGGGAAATGAGAGCCTTTGATTAATTTTCCTTTCCAAATCCTTGGTGGTGGTTAGGAGGTAAAATTTTGAGATAAATCTGGAATCATTTCCATTGCTGCCCCTTCATAGCAACTTAATTTATCTAGTTCCCCTCAGTTCCTTCCTTTGTAAACAATGGTTAAAAATAGTATATATTATTTAAAGGTGTTGTGGAAATAAACTTAGGATTTCATAGAATGCCCATAGCCCAGTGGATGGTCAGCACACTCTCTTCTCTTTCTCTTTCCTCTTCTTTCTCTTCCTCCCTCTGTGTTTCCTCTTCCTCCTCTTGTCTATCCCTCCTCATCCTTCTTCCCATCCTTCTTCCTCTTCTTGCTTTTTATGCCTCTGAATCATTCCTGGCTGCAGCCCTGCTCCGGCTGAGCCTGCAGAAGCAATATGGTCAGGTTGTGTCTTCTAGATTTCCTCACTGTGGGAAATACTTTATTATCACTTATTGCTATAGTTTCTCTCAACCTTTTCTTTCCCATAGAGGGAAAAAAGATGAGAAAGGTAAAGTTACTTCATACTGGGTCACTCCATTCTAGACTTTTAAAGGAGAGAGGAAGAACCTAGTGTTGAAATCCATATCGTATGAAAATGTGTAGAAGGCTGCCCTCTAGAGGTCAGAGATTCAGGTTCAATAATAATAAAAAAGAAAACAGAGAAAATTTTTGCCAGTTACACTTCAGATAGAGGTTTAATAACTAGGATATACAAAGAACTCAAGAAAATCTCAACTAAGAGAGCAAACAACCCAATCAAAAAATGGGCAAAGGACCTAAATAGACACTTCACAAAAGAAGAAATACAAATGGCCAATAAATGTATGAGGAAATGTTCCACATCATTGGCAATCAGG
>PVLC010012429.1:0-43711 GCA_004027655.1 Graphiurus murinus
CAGCTCACCCTGCTTAGGACGTAGGGTCCAGTTGAGTAGCTTGTCTGATATGTAATGAATAAGTCTTAAGCCGGGCATGATGGTACACACCTGTAACCCCAGTACTTGGGAGGTTGAGACAGGAGGATCGCAGGTACAAGGCCAGCCTCAGCAATTTATCAAGGCCCTCAGCAACTTAGTGAGACCCTGTTTCAAAATTAAAAAATAAAAATAAAAATAGGGCTAGGGCGTAGTTCAGAGATAGAATGCCCCTGGGCTTCATCCCCAAAAACACACACACACACACACACACACACACACACACACACACGAATAAGTCTTACAAGATCACAGCAGCACAAACCACAGGGACACTCCCCTGTCCTTTCCGCAGCCCCCTCTCCTACCAGATGGAAGCCGGTCCCTTGAGGGAGCTCAGGCAAGAGTGTCCATCCTGGCAGAAAGGGGCCCACTCTTTGGTATCGTTAGGTTCTTTCGTGTCTTCAAGATTCTGTAGTGATGGATGATCTCTCTAGAGCAGGAATTTCCAGTTTGTATCAGTCAGGGGTCTCCAGAGAAACAGAATCCTTGTGGGGTGGGCGGAGGGCTATCAAATCCAAAATCTGTAAGGCAGGCCAGCAGTCTGGAAACTGAGGCAGGATTTGATATGTTAGTGTTTCTGAGGGGAAAACGGTATCCGAAGAGTGATGTCCAGCTCAGGGAGACATCTGTCACCTCTACCTTTCAGGGCTGTTTCCTAAGAGACTTGATCACCATTCTATTCAAGGAAGAATATAAAACAAAGATAGGAGTGGGAGGGGAGACTTCCTGGGCTGGGCAGGATGTGACCTAACCTACCTTTTGCAGTGGTACCCTCCACCAGGTGATGTGGTGTGCCACCCTCCACCAGGTGATGTGGTGAACCAGCCTTCCAGGATGCAGAGGAACCTGGCTTTCTTCACCAGGCTGCCCTATGGAGAAGATGAGGGAGTCCCTTCATACACCGCATTGGGACCCTGATACCTGGGGACAGAGCCCTTGCCTGGTGGTCCTGCCTCAGAGTAGAAAGACTGACAGCTCTCTTAACCCCCCTGAACTGACCACCTGTTCCAGAAAGCTCTTTAGAACACCTGGGTTGAGAGTGGGGGATTTGAAGGATAGCTTGCAATTACATAGATTGGGAAAGTAGGAGAGCCATTGCAATCAGCACCACACACACACACACACACACACACACACACACACAGCAAAGGTGAGTAGAAGCTGTAGACAAAAGAAAGAGAACCCCCAGGAATAGGCTGATACCTGTCCACACCATTTACAATCAGACTCTGAGTTTCCAAACCCAAGTACAGGGACACTCATACTTGACCTCTAAAATGCATTCCCCGTATGGGCTACATGGGTTTTGCAAAAACCTTCCTTTAATAGGAATGAGAAGCAGAGGGCTTTTTTCTTTCCCCTAGATGGGTTTGGAGGGGATCTGGGGCCCCTCAACTTATTGTGACCCAGAAGCAGCTGCTCGGGCCCAAGACTCCTGCAGACCTCCACAGCACGCTGTCCCAGGCTTGGCACCCCAGAGATGATTAGGTCCTGAAGAGCTGCTCTGTGTTTCTTGCAGTCAACACACACACACACACACACACACACACACACACACACGCATGCGCACACATGTACACACTTCCAAAGGCAGCTGATGAAGTGTGTTCACCAGGACGGGATGAAGTGACGTCATGGTGTGTTCCGACTTGGGAATCCGGGAATCTGAGATGAAGAATGAGAAGGTCCTCAGGGCCCCTCTCCAGGTTCCCAGCTCTCTGCCAACACTTGGCCACGCGTCCAGCCGCTGTGCTGGAAAGGGCCTCACGTTCTCGGTGGAGCCCAGGACCCTGACAGCTGCCCTCGTTTTATGCACTCTGGGTTTTCTGAAAAACCCATTCTTTCTTAGTTACGAGCGTCCAAGAGAAATTCTGAAACTCACAGGGCTGTTTAAGGATAAAATTTGTCATAACTCTAACTTTTCAAAATGTCACAGGGGGTGGAGATATGTCAGAATTTCCAAAGGAGGGAACGATTCTCAGGGGCCGGGATGAGAATACCACCGACCCTCCCAATTGCAGAGCTCCGTGTGGTCCTGTAATCAGAGAAACAGGATCTTGAGGTGATGGGACTGGGGCTTGTTAAGACTGTCCCCCGAAGACCAAAGCAGGTGTTTCCAAAGCACCCTAAAAACAGATCTGGGAAATCCTCAGCCCTGAACCACAGAGCGAGTCCCTCTTTTCCCTGTGTCTGGTGGGTTTCAGAGCCCAGTGAGGACAGTTGTGAACACCAGGACTCCTAAGTGTCACGTTGCTGCGCTGATATCCAGTGGGTACATTACAGTTACAGAGTAGCTGGACTTACGATGTCTCAGGCCAAATCACAGATTGCAGGAGTCCAGATTCAGGCTGAGACATCTGATTATGGAGCCACACAACTTTGGGATTAGTCATGCTCATGAAAGCCACTTGGCCCTGTTTTCTTTGTGAACAAAACTCTTCTGTGCTGCTTCATTTAATCTAGCAAATATCTGGCAATTATTGACATTAAATTGATTTAGTGTTTTGAGCGATGTATCAGACAGCCAACACAAAACTCCCAGTTTATGTTACAGCTGAGTACGGAACACAGATTCCTTCTCGATGCGATCAGCCTTGCGTTTAACCCCTAAAGTGTAAGCATTGATCTCTCCTTAGCTTGGTGACTTAATTACTCTCCACGCGCGCTCCCTCTGTGTAATTTAGTCTCTGGAAATAAACAGAACCCTTTGGGTGGAGGGTCAGCTGCCTAAGCTCAAGAGAGAATCTTGCTTTTACTGAGTAGGAAGACAATTTGCTAAGTGTGTCATGATTATTTACCAGAAGCCTGAATCTACAGCAGGAGCGTTAACAATATCTGCTATTTTCGCCAGAAAGTTCTAGAAGGTGTTTTGTTTCCCAAAGCACCTAGGTAATTCTCCTTGCATCTCTCAGAGGTATTACCCAATTTTACAAGGAAGATATGTGAGGGAATGTGCATGAGGGGCGAGAGGAAGCAGGCGAGAGACAGAAAGGTGGAAATATTCACAGGCATGAGGGCAGTAATTGAACGTGAGTGCCTTCCGCTTCAGTTTTATCCTGTAGGTCACACTGCCTCCTACGTTACATTATCAGTATTAACATAAGCATGGGAGATTAATTTTATAGATCACATGGAAAGCAGGTGACATTTATCTTCCTTTTTCAATGAGTCATCTCATTAGGAGAAGCATAAACATGCGGCTCAAGTTAACATAGTAGAATTAAGAACAAAATTAGGGCTGGGGGTGCAGCTCAGGGGTAGAGCGTTCACCAAGTGTGGCAAGGCCCCGGGTTCAATCCTCAGCACCAGAAAAAAAGGCAAAAACAAAAGAAACATTGGTGGTCCACTAATGGCTTTATCACTTTAAAACATGTATAACGGAAAAGTCAGTATGCCTCGCTTGGTTTATCAAAAAAGGCTTTGTCATTATAGTTGTGGCCAGTCTCAAGTTAAAATATATTTCTAACAGAATGATAAACTTAAAGATGAAGACAGATTGTGAAAGACCCTGATATAGAACTCACTGGGCTTTTTAGTTGAATGATATCAAACTCAGATGAAAAATGTTTCTCCCTTTCACCCTATCCCAAGACTTTGTTGGCTAACAAAGGGGAGAGATGAGAAACACCTTTGGGTCCATTTAGAACTTGTATTATGGGAAGACAGAAGCAGGTATGAACTGGGAATGGTAATCTCTCTCTCTCTCTCTCTTTAAAGAAGGACCTTTAGACCTGGGTCTTCTGCCCAGTGGTTTGTTCAGTATGGTTTTCTTGATCACCTTGGTACGGGGGTCTCAATTTCTGGTTCTACCCTATTCTGGGTGGGAGTCCATCAGGAGGAACGTGGACTTGTAGCTTCATTCAGGTCCAGCGCGTGGCCCATGAATTCTGAGAGGTGTGGGACTTGTTTGTCATGGTGCTGGGCCAGAGGCATTCCCGGCCACTTCTGGGAGTGGCGACGCTGCGGCCAGGCTTGCAGGGAGAGCCTGGTGTCAGGCCCCTGGTGTCCAAGTCAGCAGAGGATGCTGGGCTGCAGAGTGGCCTCTGTCCAGCCCGGCCGTGCCGGCTCTTCTGTGCGTCTTCCCGAGGGAGCGGTGGCTCCTCTTTCCCAGGCTTCCAGACCCTGCCCAGCTGCTCCCTGAGAAAGGCTCTCTGGCCTCCGAGTGAAGGGCTGAGATGTTTTACTTCCAGGTCAGCTGCTGACTCCCCAAGGGAAGTAATTGTTTTTTCTTAGAGACAAACCATGAACCCCTCTCTGAACCCCAGGGCCAGGAAGGTTCGTGTGGGCACAACCAAGTCTCTGTTTCTTACAGATTATTGGATATTGGGCATTTTGATTCTCTAGGCCTTCCATATTCCACTGATGTTAATTAAAATTTTAGTAATTTATTTAATTCTCTGCCTTATTCCAAAAAACCTTGACAACGTTTCTTTGGCTTATCAGCACTTCTTGCACAGGCAGACTGGAGGATGAGAACACTAAATGGTACTGGCAGTTTTAACCGAGATTTGGGACTGAGATGCAACCTTGAATTTTTTTCGTATTACTCTTATGATTTACAGTTGTACGTGTATTTGATGACTCAATAATGATAGCTGTTCCAGCAAAGGAAATGGGTAGCTGAACTATTTTAAGGTTTGGAGTCTATGAAGATGCATATAATATCTCCATTTTTTTTTTCTCAACAAAGATGTATTTTTTTTCTTTCTTTTTTTTGGTACTGGAGGTTGAACTCAGAAGCATTCTGTCTCTGAGCTACACCCTCATCCTTATTTCGTTTTTAAATTTTGAAACAGGGTCTCACAAAGTTGCTGATGTTGGCCTTGAACTTGCAATCCTCCTGTCTCAGCCTCCCAAGTACTGGGATTATAGGCGTGGGCCATCATACCAGCTGGGTCATCGTGACTAGGTGGTCTCAAGCAAGCAAACGGACTTACTGTATAGACACATATTCTACTGTACTGGGTTTTAAGAATATATCTCATTTAATGAAGGGTAGGAATAGGTATCTAAAATGAACTTTAATCTTCAGAAGTGGTCTGGACTTATAAAACCTCATGTAACATAAAACTAGGCTTTATTTGTTTTTTTTAAATAACCTTCATCAGTCTGAAAGTTATTTGGAAAGCTAGAGTTTAAGTTGGGCTCAGTCAAGGACTTCTGAAACCTTAACAGGAACTCAGATTCTAATTTTAAGCAAATTGGGGCTGACTGATTTATGGGAGTCCCACAAATCTTCCCCCTTTACATTCAGCCTTTCTTTGAACTTGGGGTGAGAAATCTCAGTAACTCAAATGTGACGGGGAGAGTTTATGCCGGGCCTCTAAATTTGAAATAATGTGGCTCGGTTCCACCTTGTTCTGGTAATCCAACATATTACCATGCAAAAAAATAATGAAGCACAGAAAGGAAGATTAGAAATTTAGGGTGACTTGGAAGAAGCACCCCAAGCCCGCTTCCCACCCCAGTGGAGATGCTCCCGGCTCTGCACCGGCCTCTGGTTCCCTCCTGGGAATTTTTTTGGTCTGAGCTTCAGTGTTTTAAAGAGAAAATGAAAGAAGCAATTCAGGACATCTGTTTCTGGGAGAAGTGGAAACTGAATGATCCGGGGCCTCTGCAACCTTCGTTAGTATAAAGGGCAGTGGCATTGCAGATATCCAACAAACGTGGAACCGGTAAAATTCTTTGCCATTGCAAAGAAAGTTCCCATTTTGGGTACTATGATTTGGAAATCTCCAAAAATGTGATAATTTCCACAGAGTTCATCGACGCTTTAGAATCGATAAAATTTGAATTAAAAAAAAAAAGCTCATAACAATGGAAAATGAACGATTCCTGGCACCTCGTGTAGGCATAGGGGGGTCAAGGTAAGAGTAGACTAATGTGATAATTGTCTGCTAAACCGACAATACTCTAGAATATTATTAGCCTTATCTGGATGCCTTTTGTATCAAATGCTTGACCTGATTTTTGTCCCAGTTTCTCTTTTATATCATCTAGGTTTAGTTCTTCTTTAAGAAAAAAAAAAAAAAGATTAAAAAAATTCTAATGAAAGCCAGCTAACTCTGAGTAATAGAAGGAAATCTGTTTTGCTAAGGGAGGGACAGAATTATGAAATACCTGGTTTTATATTTTTATGTGGTTTTGGCAAATGCAAAGGTGGCTAATATGATACCCGACCTGGTGTTAATAGCCAATGATAATGCCATATGTACCACCTGCTACCTGTCAGGGTACACATTCTTTCTTTTTTCCTTTTTTGGCATGAAGGTTACATTAACTGTGGCTATGAGTCGTCGTGCAAAAGTGGAGGCAAGACATCATATTTGTCGGATGAAATTTGAGGTCACCTGTAATTATCATCTTGGTGCTCCTCCTCCAGTCTCCACCTTTTCCCAACTCCTCTCTCCCTACCATCTTTTGGGTGGCACTTGAAAAGCCCCACACATCACCCTGAATTTGGAAACTGGGGAGACAGGGAGGAAAGGCTAAAAAAGAAGGAAGGGAGAGAGAGAATGAATCACATGAATAAACTAGGAGAGGTGTTCATGGAGGGAAAATCCTCTTGCCAAAAAAATAAAATTAGAGAAATTTCCCAGAATGTGTGTATATTAGGGAGGGGGAAAAACCCCCATTAACCAAAGATGTGGCTCTGTGAACTGGCTATTTTATATCTGAGCATTTAGATGCCACAGGGTTTCTCTTTGTCCCGAATAACTTGTCAGGAATGACTCAAAAGCTACTTTCACATGGTCACAATCACTTCTTGACTCTCCAATAAGTATATAATTTGAAATTGGCTGGGCAACAGTGTGTGTGTGTGTGTGTGTGTGTGTGTGTGTGTGTATGTATGTAAGACCAAAAGAAACAAAAAACAAAAAACAAAACAAAACAAAACAAAACAAAAACCTAGCTTGCCTCTCGATAGGTGAGACTTGCTTGGGTGACTGTGGGGTTCCTTCCAGCCCCTATGCTGAGCCCCAGCAAGTTCAGGGGCTCTTAGCCAGAACTTTATGGGAGAAAGTGGGGAGACCCTCCAGTTCACCCCACAAGTTTAACCATTCAGCACTTTTTTTTTTTTGCTTTAGAAAAACAGACCTGCTCCTGGTCCTTGACTAAGGAGAAACCAGGGTTCCTATTATAACCATTCAAAATGGGAGAGGAGGAATCTGAAAGAAAGCACAACATGCTCAAATGATTTTTCTTGAAAGGTGAAGACATTACTAAAGATGTCCATGGTCGTTCCTACATTTTTTGAGAGAAAATAATTCATGCCTCTTACTACTATTATTATTCCAGCTGTTGTTATACATTTTTCTGAGAAAACACTAAAAGCACAGAAAGCCCTCCCCATTTTAAAGGACTTAAAAAAAGTCTTCCTGAACCATTTCATTTCTTCAGACGGGGACTGGTGGCCAGGGCCCGGGTTTGGCTTAGAAAAACTGTCCAAGGGTCTTATGTTTCCAAACAATCCAGGTAAACAACACTTCTCAGCTCAGAAAAATTGTTATACCCTTTTCCAGGTTTCTTCCAAAATATTTTTCACACTTGAGTTAGTTGTTCCAACCTGTTCCAGATTCTTCTCCCAGATAAGAGAGAAGAAAAGACCTCTAAAGTAAATCTTAATCTGTGTGTGTGTGTGTGTGTGTGTGTGTGTGTGTGTGTGTGTATGTTTGTGTGTTACTGGGGCCTAAACCCAGGGGCATTTTACCTCTCAGCTATGCCCCTCAGCCATATTTTGATTTTTTATTTTGTGACAAGGTCTCATTGGGTTGCTGAGGGGCTCACTAAGTTGCTGAGGCTGATCTTGAACCTGCCATCACCCTGTCTCTTAAGGAGGACAGAAACAGAATCCAGGCCCTGGCAACTAGTGTACTTCTTAATTTTCTTCTCAAGTCTTAAGCTAGCTCATCTCTTAGCTTTGTAAGGAAAAAAAATTGTTGGCTGCCTTGTAGTGAGAAGGTATATTTAGAAGGTATATTTGGTATGGTAATAAACCTGGGAAAATGGTTTCCTATTCTTCAGAAGAAATTTCTACTTATAGCCTCACTCTAAAAATAATTCAGTTGAGTGAAAGAAAGCCAGGCCCACTTCAAGCTGCTCCATCTCTTTGGCCTAGCGGTCTGCGTATCACTGATATTAGTGATTTCACTAGGAGGAAGGGACAAGGATTTTCTCTAAACTTGTATTCCTCTCCTCTCCCAGGGTTTTCTAACTTCCCCTTGCCAAGACATGCATTTCCTGTTAGAAACTCTTAGAGTCTTTCTGAACTTGCCTGACAAATTGGTCAGCCTTACCTTGGTTGTCCACATTCCTGCCCTGCATTGAATTTTCTAACAAGTCATCTGCCCGTACCTTGAGCTCTCCACATCCTGGGTTATTTGGGGGGGGGGGAGTGTCAAAATTCAGCTTCCTTCTTGGTTGTAAAGCATCTAGAGTTTCCTGTTGTCAAGAGCACAGATGCACGTTTTTCTTCAAGACTCCAGTCTGAAGAGAGACCCTTCATTGTAATCATTACCGAATGGATACAGTACTAATGGAACTTAATTGTTTCCACTAGAAGGGTCTCGGGTGTTTTTTGGCAGCCAAAATGAAAATGATTCCAAATACCATCAAAGGGGCTTAGAAGCACCCAGCAAGCACACAGTGTTTTGATATACAGTGGAGTGTTAATATCATTATCTCTCCTAATACAACATACGGTTACTTTAATCCTCTCCCGCCTCTGTGATCTTGGAAGATCCGACGGATAGAAGGCAAGGAATAAAACACCATATACAAGGAGACAAAGGGAGAATTAGTCCCCGTCCTCCGGATGCGATTTTTTTTCTTGATTGTTTGAATGTTGGCTTCAAGTACGTACCTTTATCAATACTGACTTCTGTATCCTCCACGCTAGTTTGCGTTTGTATGCGACATCAAACATACCTTTTCACACATGTTCTTTCCAGATTTTTTTTTAACACTTACTTAGCAGTTTATAGAAGGAAGTGAATGATCTCCTCAAGCTGCTTACAAATTAAAAAAAAATCTGTGCTTATTAATTATGCAGGATTAGTCTAATTATAATTCAGCAAATTAATTAGCGACAGAAGGTGTTCTGAAACATTGGAGTACATTTGCATGTTAAATGGAGAGGCTAGTCTGTAATATATGTAAATTTATGCATGGCTTCATAGTTTAATTTAAAAATTTGCAGCTGCATATGGTATGGGAGCAGGTGAAAAGTCAGTTTTAGTTTAATGATGCTAACAAACATTGGATGGTGTCCTGTCTTAGCAAGAGAATGCGCTCATATCTGCTAATCTGTGAATCTGTCAGAAGAATCTAATGTTGTATAGGTGCTCCAGTTCAAGGTCATTAGCGAGTGAACTCGGAGACGCAGTAGGTATAAACCAAAAACTGCAGAGAGAAAGCGATGCAGGCAGGAACCACCACTCTGAACTTCTTTTTCCACTTTCTCCAATATTGCACCTCCAGCCAGCCGGCCTTGTTGCTTCTGAGAAAGTAACGTTCCAGCCCTGGAAACAGCCCCCCCCCCTTTCTTTTCTTTCTTCTTTTTTTTTTTGTCTCACTGGCCCCCGTCCTATTCCAGCAGGTGTCAAATGGTCGTCCAACCTTGATTCCCTTCCCCAAAATTCAACATTTGCACTTCATTTCAATTTCCCGGAGTCGTGGGAAAGTTATTACCAAGTTAGGAATTAATGGTAGGGTAGAGAGTTTTACACATTGGCCTCAACCATCTGGCAAAAACAGTAAAACCAGCGGACCAGGCAGCAGCAGAGGGCTCTTGGTGTAATTGGTGTTCACTGCTCAGCCTAGCATAGATGAGCTTCGCTTCGAGGGCAGAGAACCGAGGGGGAGGGGAGGGCCAGGGGGGAAGGGGATGGGGCACCCAGGACGGTGAGGACCCATTAAGCTGGTGGCTGACTAATAACTTCATTTCTCTCTTTTACGGAGGAGGAGTTGTGCTACCAGGGAGGGAAATAGATTCATATTCTCATTCTGAAGTCTCGCTGAAAGACTTTTTTTTTTTTTTCTGAAGGAAGTCTGTAATGTGGATTCAGTATTGCTTTGGTCCTTTTACCTTTTCTGGATGAGAAGGAGAAGGAAGGGTTAGGACAAAGAAGAGGACAGGGTTTGACATTAAAAAAAATAATAATAATAAAGAGGATAAGCTGAAATTGTGCACATCACCAAGAGCCCTCCGAAGACACTTTATGAGAACAATTAGAATTACAAACATGCTCTGAGTGTTGTGCTCCATCCCGATTCAAGCCCAAAGAGTTCAATTACTATTTTCATTAATGGTGACAGATTTTCATCTGAGTGCAAAAAAAAAAAAAAAAACAAGGACTTTTCCTTAGAGATTTTCTTCCCTGTGAGCCTCATGGTGCCAAGTAATGGAATTCAGAAAAGTGAAGACGTGTCTGAATAGAGAAGGGGGGGGGAACACAACATAGAATCCCAGAAACGGGAGTGTGATTCTGGTCAGAATTCAGTGAAGAATGGGGACGGGCCCTTGCCTTTGCAGCGCAGCGGCTGTTGGCAGTCAATCGCTCACCACTGGGGCAACAGGAGACGTTCACTTCAGAAGAAGCCCGGAAATGGCTTTGAAATGAAGTCTATCGATACCGAGTCAGATTTACACAGTGGGGGAAGTCGCTCCCTCCCGGTGCCTAAATGAACACAGCAGATCTTTCTCCGGGGGAAGCATGCTTAAGAACCAAGGACCTATTGCCAAACTGAAATGGCACTTCCAGGAGCCTGTCACTGGCGTGAACCTCGAAGAGAACGGTTCCTCGGTGCCTCTTGCCAGTTAGGAATCAGCGCTTGTGGGTGTCGCGCCAAGTTCTTTTGGTGACCGGAGTTTACTGACAAACAGCCATCGGGACTTTGACCCACCATCTTTCAGTGATGGTAGTGGATTTTCTTTGCAGTCTGTTGAAATGGATTCATGACATGAGCTTTTTTTTAAAAATTTTTATTTCCTTTTAATAACTCTTCCCTGACAAGGCACGTTTTTCAAGTAGACTACAGATTAATATTGGAGAGAGAACTGGTGCAGAGAGGACCAGATTTGAATTTGCACCAGCTCCCTCTGGAATGATTTTGCTTGGAAAGTGGGTTGTTTGAAAGATAGTGGGAGAGAAAGGTAATACAGGGGGGAGAGGGACATAAGTATATCCAGAGAAAAGTGGAGATGCTAACATTAGCACACACCAAGTACTTACCCAAACCCTTTGCGTGGATAACTAGTTCTCACTACTGGCCTTGGAAGGTCCCTCATTTTATGATAAATATTAAGCCATAATAATGATAAGAATCATTGCAGGAGCCTTGAAATCATGTGGGAATGGCTTGGTAGGGACATTCAGATTAGCTGCTGCACATGAAACTGAAATTATCTGCTGCCAAAGAAATGAGCTTTCTGGTCTATTTAAAGATCTCCATCGTAAGAGAGCCTTCTCTGTCCCTTGGGTAATGCTTTCAAATTTTAGTTTTGGTGAACTTGATTCTCAAAAGAGATGTTTTCCAAGGTTTAATTCAGCCTCTTAGGCTACATGTTTGTTTTCTGGTTTCTTTTCCTAAGAGTCTTGATAGACAAGTGGCCCTGAATCTTCCTTTTCCACTTGAGCAATCTTTTCTGTTTTACTGGTTGATTGATTGATTGATTGATTGATTCGTAGAGGGCTGTGGCTATTTGGGCTGTGCCATCTCCATTTCCTTTCAAATTATCTCACACATCTATGCATCTTCTTGGACCTGTGTGCCGGCCACTGCCCTCTTGCCAAGCAGATCTCAAGTACCAACATCTCAGGTGCTTCATTACAAAATTAATTTAGGAGGTACCAAGAGCCCATTGGGGGCTTGATCTCCCACAGCCTCTTCACTTGGGTGGACTCAAGCCAGAGTCTTTACAGGCCCTTAAAGCTTCAGGGCCCTTTCCAGTCTGGGAGGGCACCTTCAATGGTAGCAGATTCCTCAAGGAGCCCCATCTTCAGGCCAAGGTTGGGGCCCACTGCTGCCCTTCCCCTTACATGGTGCTGCCTGGGTTTGGGTTCTATTTGGGGGCTTTTGGAGAAAGTATGTTCTTTCCGTTGATGGAAGGTTCAAAGAAGATGCTATAATTAAGACCTAGATTAAGCTAGAATGCTGTGGTGGTGTTGTGTACTGGTCATAAGGGGAAACCAATCCCACGGAGATTTTCCCACCATAGCAAGCAGGGTGAGCCACCAGGAGGGCCATCCTAAGAGCAAGAACAGGCGCCAGTGGGTGGATCCATCCAGCACAGCTTCACAGTCTGGTGCCAGAGTGTGGATTGCCTAATCCCCCAAAGGAGGCTAGTTTACGGAGCCATCCCAGAAGAAGAGAGGCAAGTACCCTTTCTTTTCCGATGCCATTCTGTGATCCAGCCTGGCCCTACATTTGGTAGATGAAATAGTTTGAGAGCACTCTACGGGAAAGTGATATCTTCTTTTTAGAAGCAAGCATTACCAGAGAGAGTCCAAATTGTATTTTAATTTGTAGAACTCTAAAACAGGAGGTTTAACAGCTAATCCAGATAAAAGGTGTCTTCCTTAAAAATCAATGGACATAGACCTTTAAGTACCTACATGGTTTGTTAGCCTACATCAACTGGATATTTGGCTTGGCCTTTAGAGATCTAGCTATCATGTGACCATCATGGCAGATAAAGAGGACCAGATACAGCATCCTTGCTTTTAGCCTCTGGAGAATGTGAGGTGTTTCTTGTCTCTGAGGTGCATAAAATGTGGCTGTGTCATAGTCGAAATTGTTTCCAGGGTAGGAACAACAAGATTTTTTAAAAAAAGGAAATAAGGAACTAAGTTTCAAAGTGAAAAGTACTTCATACAGTATTTTCCAAGGCTTAAGGCTCTGTGTAATGGTAGCTCTTACCAGCACCAGGGCCAAGATCTTGGTTCTTCCATTTGCATCCCTATCTGGTCTTTTTCTTAAAAGAATCTTGGGAGCTGGGCGTGGTGGCGCACGCTTGTAATCCCAGCATTCGGGAGGCTGAGACCAGAGGATCCGGGTTCGCGGCCAGCCTCAGCTACCTAGTGAGGCACTCCGCAACTTAGTGAGACTCGGTTTCAAAAATAAAGAATAAAAAATAGGGCTGGGGGTATAGCTCAGAGGTAGAAAGCCCCTGAGTTCAATCCCCAGTACTGAAAAAAAAAAAAAAAAAAAACTTTCCACAGTGCTTGCCTGAATATATATATTTTTTTCTTGTATTAAAAGTTTCAAGAGGTGATTAGATCTTGGATTTTAAATCTGAGGCAAATTGTATGGTCTTTTCCAAAAATCTTGAGAAACATTGTGTTGGGTTTTGTGTTAATCAGCTCATTGTTTATATTTACAGAGTGTGGCAAGGATATGAAATAGTTGCCCTTCCTGTGATTTCAGGGTCCTTCTGACCCCACCCTGGACCTTAACTCTACACCTGAATTGTATAGCTGCTTTGAAACTCAGTTTCTATGTATGATGGACAGGAGACATGTCTAAGCCACCCAAGACTTTTATAATATTCTTGAATACTGCAGATTATTCTGTATTCCAAAGATTTAGAAGAGAGAGGGAGGATATTTCTGGGGTACTAGACAATCTGCTGGGATCTTACTCAGATTTGCATCCAGGGGTCACTAGACTCGGACTGAGGAGAAGCACATTTTGAGTAGTTTGGTTGTGTGCTCTGTGAGGTCAAAGAGTTGGTTTGCTATTGTGCTGAGCCTTCATGGCATGCTGAACACACTTAATACGTATCGATCAAACGAGTAAATAAATGCATTCGGCAGAAGTTTTCAATATCAAGCATGTGCTCTTTAGTGACTATCTTTGACCTAATGTTTTTCTCTTGGGTGTTCTTGTTCTCTAAGAAACCAGAATCCTTCATTTCCCCTTACCCTCTCCTGGTTTTTTTCCTCCTCCTCCTTCTCTTCCTTTCTTTGGCTTTTTAGACTATTTTTAAAAATAAATTTAGTGGTTTTATTGAGATATAATTTATATGTGATAAAGCCTACCAGGACAAAGTATACAATTGAGTGGTTTTAAGTATATTCAGAGCTGTGCAATTGTTACCAAGGTGTCATTGGTACAGGAAACAGAGAACACCAGATGGAGCTGGTTGCTAGAAGGATCCAGGTCCCTGTCCTGTGTTACCACTTACAGGCTATGTGATCACTGGCAAATTTCTTAAATTCTTGACTCGTCACTCATGGGATTGTTGTGAGAATCCAATGAGGACTTGTATTTCAAGCACAGAGCAAAGAGTCACCCATATTCATGACTTCACTCTCCAAGGTTCCAGGTACCCATAGTCCACTGGGGTCTGAGGATACTAAATGGAAAGTTCCAGAAATAAACCATTCATGAGTTTTCAATAACTTTTATTATTGTATATTTTTATAATTGTATTTTATTAATAGCTATCATTGTTAATCCCTTACTGTGCTAATTTATGAATTAAACTATATCATAGGTATGTATGTATATATGTATGTATGTAGGTATTTATGGTTGTATGTATAGGAAAAGATATAGGCTTTTGTTACCATCTGTGGTTTCAGGCATGCCCTGGGGGTCTTGGAATTTATTCCCGGAGGATATAGGGGACTACTCTCAATGTTCAGCAAGTCGTTTTTCCTTGCTTTCTGTAACCCTCATAACCTTTAACTACTGACACACAGCATGGTGAGCAGGACAGAGACAGCACTGACTTGTGGTCTTCTCAAGCACCTTCCCTGCCTCAGAATTATAGAAAGGATTCTGAAAGACTGGTGCTCATCTGACCATCTGCCCATAGACCTCAGGGCACTACCATCTCTGGCCAAGGCATTACCCCAGACACCCTATTTCTCACCAATTAGCACCCCCCTCCCCTTATTTTTCTTTCATAGTCTCAATGGGTTTGAACCATCGCTCAGGACCTGCCTCCCCATCCTGCCACACTGAAGTGAGACATGGTCTTTTCATCTTCAGTGGGTTCTTCAGAACCCCCAAAACCCCCTCCCTGGAGAACTTTCAATTCTTCCCATTTTTCTTTGCAAACATAGAATATTGATGTTGGAAGGAACCCCAGAGATAATCCAGTTAAACCCTCCTTTCACAGTTGAAGAAACTGAGGCCCCAAGATAAAAGATAACTTGGTTACATCATTAGCTGCTAGTGGGTCGGACCTGGCATACTTGAATACATAGTTGTGGAGTGAAGGAATGCCTTTTGGTACATGATACCAGTGACCTGGGACCCCAAGTGAAATCTGATGGCTCGAGTTCACATCTTGACCCCGTCTTTATCCATAAAACAAGGATAAACCTATCCTTGTTAGGGCTCACTCTTAAGGAATGCAGTCAGCAGGCTTGCAAACTGCCCTGGACTCGGTGGTTATAATATTCATGTTGTCACTGTTGTTTGGAGAAAGTGGAAATAACTCCCATCCTGATGAAACTCTGCACATTTGGTCTGAATCTTGTAATTCATTCTGGTTTTCCGTTTTTGAGTGGAGCGAGCTGACATTTTCCAGGCAGCTCTGGTTTTGGAGGGCTCTAGACCCAGGGGATTCCGAGCCCATTCATTCCTTGCAAGCTACCCTGTGGCTAGTAGATGCTGTGGGTAGTAGAGGGCTTTGTACCAAGACTCCGAGTGCAGTGCTTGACGAGGGGACAGGGGATAATGATGCAGGACATCGCAAAAGACAGAGAGAAAATCAGAGATGCCAGTCATCCCAAGAATTTCTTTTAATTAATTTTTAGATCCACATATAAAAATACAAGCCATAATTCTAGTGGTAGTCATTTAAAAATAGCAGTTATATATTATATTCTTATATAAGCAAGACCTCTCTCTCTCCCCCCCCCCCCTTTTCTTTCTCTCTCTCTACTCCCCTCCACCACCCTTTCCCCTTTGTGAACCAAATGCTAAAGTCTTTTGTACACAGGGGTCTGTGTAGGTTACAAACTTAGCCCCCAGACAAGTGAAAGAGTAACTGGGTGTTTTCCCCCCAAATAACTGTTAAGGGTCTTAATTTAAAATGAATAAAGCCTTTCACCAGGCTCCATGTTTCTCTAAATCAATTTGATTTTATGTAAACATTTATCTCTTTTGCACTTTCCCACCTACCATACCATTCACATAATAATGCCTTCGTGGACATTAATGTTTTCACCAGATCCGTTTTGGAGAGGGGGCTGGGGAGGGGGAGTAAGAGGAAGTACAGCACACACAGAATGCATTATAAGGAGCCCAGTTGTAGCCAAACTTTCCAAAAATCAAGGAGTACGTGAAAACAAGCACTCAATTTGGCTTTGGTAAAGAAAATATATAAGTTGCTGCGGGGGGTGGGGGGGTGTTGGAGGGCAAATATGGTACGGAGTGGGGGCTATTGTTTAGAAGGAAACGGCAGCCAGAAAAGGCGAGTTTTCAGTCTATCCTCGGAGGTTGCAAGTGGCTGTGGCCGACTGCTATGAGTGTACGAATAGAGGAATGTTTCCCTTCTAGAAATAAAATGTTTGCATTTGTGCCTCCGAACCACCCCTTTTACCGCAGGCAGACATTTCTCTGCACTTTCAAGAGCTGGGGCAGACTGTGAATTTGCAAAGCCACCCGGATCTCTCGCTGTGCTTGGTCCATCTGGAGATGCCCCTGACCAAGACCCTGGCACCTCTGTGGCACGGGAAGCTGAGCCTGACCTCCCGCCCACCCCAAGAGAGATGGAAAGCGATAGCTGAAAAGCCGATGTTCTAAAATAGTGAAAAAATATTTAGCAGTGACTTCCAAAATTATACCCAACCTTATTCATAGATGGAGTCAGAAGCGTGTTGTCAAATGTTTTTTAGCAAACAGAGAATAGAAGAGCTTAGGATCCAAAACAGTCTGTTCCTTTTCTCCGTCCTTCATTATTTACTGTTTATCTTCTCATCAGGCTTTTATTTTAAGTGATACATACAGTTAATTGGAGCATTCTGTAATTCTTTTGTGTGACTGTTAAAGCAGTAAAAATAAGCAGAGGGTCACGGAGAGAGTATTACACCAACAGATGCTTTAAAATAGAATTTTCGGAAGCATTGTTGATTTCTACTTATTTTTGTTGGTAAATCCTGGGGAAAATGTATATCTTTTCCTTTAAAGTTCTAATTCAAGGCATGGATGTGAGAGTTCTGGAGGGACTTTGGGACTGCGGTAAAATTTCGTTGTCATAGTAACAGAAAGGGAAATAGGCCTCGCTCACCTGGGACTTGAGCACGGCAAAAGCTGGATTTTTTTTTTTTTTTTTTTTTTTTTTTTTAAGGAAAAGGACTCTGCAAGTGAAATAAATGAAAAAACTTATTGCATTTTGAAACAAAATTTCAAATAGGAACTAGGTGAATTGTTCCAAAGGCCACTGCTGCCATTTTTCTTGGTTGATGTAGTTGTCGGATTCAAGATGCCCAATTTTAAAATTTCACAGATCATTTAGGAGGCTGTGGGCTTTAGAAAACATGGCTTGCAAACGAGAACCTCAGACCGGGATTCCATGCCTTTGTATTTTTTTCTGGATAATCCATTGGTGGTCTGAACGGACAACTGTACTTGATATTAATCATAAACACACCGGCCTGTACCTGCCCAGCCAACTTTGCCTTCGGATGGTGACATACCATCTTCTGATTTTGTACACATGGGTTGAAAATATCAGGCCACCTTCAGAGGTGAACATGAAGGTGTGTGGCCAGCAGGAAGTCAAACAATGCAGAGCCCTGGGATTCTGACCCCCAACCCCACCCTAATCCTGCCATTTGTAACCCTGGAACAAGGCTCTATGTACAGCAGGGGTCACTGCTGCATTTGAAGCCTTTATTGCAGAGCAACTGCTGTAGAAACTCTGACGGGGCCGTGTACAAACCAGAGCCCAGCTTGTGAACCCCTTGACAATCCCCCACAGTGACGGAGAAAGGGGCGCTGGGCTTGCGACCGAAAACAGCCAGATTTGCAAATTACAGAGGGTCTGCAGTGTTCCTTCCCAGGCAGGGCTGGCTGAAATTCCCCAGACCTGAAATACAATCGCTTTTCAAATCACATCTAATAGAATGCAGATATAGTCCCCCTTAAAAAATGTTTACTGAGAAATGTAACACATTGCTTTCTCTTCACAGATTCTTTTTAAAATTTTTCCTCAAGTGCAATCAGAATTGTTTGAAAACAGCAGGAAACCCCAGGGACATGAGACGGTTTCAGGTAAGGGGCCCTTGCAGATCTCGCCTGTTAAATAAGTCATCCTGTTTTCTCTCTCCTGCCTACTCTTTTCCATTTTTCTTCCTCCCTAAAACCATTACTCACGGGTAGTGCTAGCAATACAAAAGATAACTGGGAATGATAACCCGCCTCCGCCAGTATGGAGGCTTCTTCGTTTTGCACTGCTTAGGTTGCCTGCCTCCACTGCCCGGTCCCCACGGGGAGAGGCACCAACCCGTGCTGGAGATTTGATTTTAAGCCCTCAGGCTGCCCCTTGCACACACAGCTGCCCACAGCAGGAACCGTGTTCTTGATATTCAGCCACCTTGGGATTTTTCAAAGCCGTGCTTCTCTGTGTTTTCTGCAAGCAACAGCCCCTGTCTTCCTTCTCCACTGATTAACTATTCAGTGGTCTCTCTCCAAGCCTGTTGGAGAACAGCAGCCCAAGCAGCCGTGGTCACTTTAAGACGGCAGCATGACAACAAGACCCACGGGACAGTGACCCAGCTGCCTGGCAGTTAAATCTGCCACTGGTTTCATCACCCTTGCCACTGATGTACTGAGGAGACGAGCTAATAAAAGCAAGAAGCCAGGCAAAGAGCGCAGGCTGGAGCTGGGAGCAGTGCCGCCCTGCCCGGCCCCTTTCTTTATGCCCCGAAGGCCCCACATTTAATTCACCAAATGGCTTCGCTGAGTCCACGGCACCCTCTTCTCCATAGGAAAAAAAAAAAAAAAAGGAAGAAGAAGAAGGTGTTAGACATGGTGTTCAGGCTTAACTTAGGAAAGTCCTCGGAGCAGGGCAATGATTAGCCTCAAGCTTCAGGTGAGGGAAGGGAGGTTCCGGAAGGTTAGGTGACTTGCCCTGATCGCAGTACGCTGGCAGAGCAGGGAGGAGCCGCTGTCTAACTCTACATCAGATCACAGGTTGTGGCTGCTGGCCTTACGCCTTGCTCTTGCCTTCTTGAAATTCTCAAGAATTTTTAACCAAGAGCAGCACATGCTCATTTTGCCCTGGACTTCCCAAATTATGTGGCTGGTCTGGTCAGGACTTCTCTGGTGTGGCCACAGTGAGAGAGGGGCTTAGGAACAGAGCTGCTCAAGAGTTAACAGGGCGCCTGGGGTTTAGCTCAATGGAAGAACACTGGCCAACAATTTGAAGCCCTGGGTTCTAGCCCCGGCACTGGGAAAGAAAAGAGTTAATAGGGGAGATGGGCATATGCAAGATTAGTGAGAGTTAGGCAGGCGTGGTGGCGCACCCTTGTAATCCCAGCATTTGGGAGGCTGAGACTGGAGGATCCGGGTTCGAGGCCAGCCTCAGCTACTTAGTGAGGCACTCCACAACTTAGTGAAACTGTTTCAAAATAAAGAATAAAAAATAGGGCTGGGGGTATAGCTCGGAGGTAGAATACCCCTGAGTTCAATCCCCAGTGCCGCAAAAAAAAAAAAAAAAAAAAAAAAAAAAGATTAGTGAGAGTTATTTTGAAAAAAAAAAAATCCTTTTCTTTTTTACCTTATCATACAATCTTATCTAAGAATCTTGCTGTGACCAGGACATTTTTTTTATTGTTGTTGTTATAATATTTAGCACTCTTACCAGGCTCCCTTAAAAAAGTTGAGGCCCTTCCTCCTTTTTATCATGCAGATTCATCCCCTGTCTTATAATATGAAGACAAATCAAAATACAATCACCCTTCTTGGGGAATCCAGCAGGAAATGTCACGAGCAGTGGAAATTCACCGTACTTACTATTCCAAATACAAAGTTAAACAAGTTTAGTCCAAAGAAGAGTGAAATTGGAAAAAATCCTACAGTGCCGTAATGACCAAAGCTTAGCTTCTTTTCTGGAAGATACGTAGTCAGGGAAAAGTAGGCAGCTTGGAATCTTATTCTACCCTATTCCCGACTAACAGTTTCAAAGAGTTTTAAATATAAATGAATACTCTTACAAATGTGAAGAGCTTCTAATAGAACGCCCTGGCATATTGTTGCTTCCAAATTTTAGAAATATATTCACGAAGCAAATGCATGCTAACATTACCTCTACTTCTTCAATTCTTTACTAAGCACAGTGTTCCTCGTGCCTGAGTTTTGAAGTAGCTTGGAATAAACACTGCTGATATCAAAGTGATAAGGAATTCTCATCCGATGTGAACATATTTGACTTTGGCAAAGAGAAGGGGATCTGTAAAAAAAAAAAAAAAAGTTTGTGGATTCTATGATTATGTTATTTCTAGGGTACAGTTAGAGTCAATTGGCAATTTGGTTTTGCATTTTTTTGAGCTTGAGGTAAAAATTCATATAATGTACAATTCACCATTTTAACTACTTAACAATGTACAACTCAATGGCTTTTAATATACCCACAATATTGTGTATACATCACAACCACATGATTCCAGAACATTTTCATTGCCCCCAAAAGTCACCCCAGCTGTTTCTCCCTAGCTGCTGGCACCCACAATATTGTGTATACATCACAACCATATGATTCCAGAACATTTTCATTACCCCCAAAAGTCACCCCAGCCGTTTCTCCCTAGCTGCTGGCAATCACTTATCTACTTCCTATCTCCCTGGGTTTGTCTACTCAGGAAATTTCATGTAAATGGAATCCTACAGTATGTGGCCTTTTGCATTTAGTTTTTTCCCTTACCTAATGTTTTCAAGGCTCATCTATGTGTAGTATGTGTCAATATTTCATTAATTTTTACCGCTGAATAATACTCCATTGAATGAATATGTTATATTTTGTTTATCCATTATTTAGTTAATGGAAGCTTGGGTTTTTTCTACTTCTGGGCAATTATAAATAACACTTCCACGAATCTTTGTGCACAAGTTGTTTTTGTGAACATATGCTTTTAATTCTCTTGGGAATATAACTAAGAGCAGAATTTCTGGATCATGTGGTAATTCTGACTTTTTGAGGAGCCACCAAACTGTTTTTCACAATGTAAAAATCACATTTTACATTCTCACTGGTAATGGATGGAGCTATCAATTTCTCTACTTCCTTGACTACATATTTTCTGGTTTTTAAAAAAAGATCTAGCCATCCTATGGGTATAAAGTGGTATCTCACTGTGGTTTTGATTTGTCTATCCTGAATGAATAATGGTGCTGAACATTTCTTCATGTACTTATCACTCATTTGTATTATTTTTGGAGAAATGTCCTTTCAAACCCTTTGCTTATTATTTTTTAATTGGGCTGTCTTTTTATAGTTGAGTTACAAGGGTTCTTTATATATTTTGGTACTGGATCCTTATCAGACGCATAAGTCACAAACATTTTCTCTCATTTCATGGGTTATCTTTTCATTCCCTAATAGTGTCTTGATGTACAAAATAATTGGCAACTTTTATGTTGTACTCACATTCTGTTAAGAATATATCCTTCGATGAAAGCTCTTTCACATGGAGAAGGCTATTATGGAAAAGGCTGGACCATGTGCTAGACTGGCCAATAAAGAAACTTAGATCAAATTTCAAATATGAAACAGAACCAGAGACAGTAGGTGAGCATGGTGATGTGGAGAGAGATCTGGAGGGATGGCAACTTTTAGGAATTCCTTGAATATGCATCTTATTCCAGATGACAAAGATAATTTTATTTTATTTTATTTATATAGACAGTTCCTTTAGTTCACCATCTTTATTATATGATCAAACATATTTAGTATGAAGTATTCAGTGGTGATGTGACTGGAACAGAATGGAAAAACAAACATTCTAGCAAAATCACTAACTCAATCGTACCCTCTTTCCTCTCTCACCTCTCATACTTCCACTGCTCCACAAACATTGGTAGAACCTGGATGCTTTTTCCAAAAATAATCGAATGAAACTGAAATCATCATTATATCAAGCTTAGTTTTGAGCCTGAATCAATCCTGCCTTCAATGCAGTTGAAATATTAAGTATCATAGGACATTAAAAAAAAACAACACTTATTAAAACAGAATGTACCATAGTGCCCCCCCCCTTTTTGGCTCAAATTTTGAGAATCTGGTAGAAGCTATAGTTTCAGTTACAACAAGAAACTACATTTAAAGAAAGTTTTGCTTAAAATTTCAGAGGTTCCTCAGATCTCTTAAAATATTTCTTAGAGTTCCATGGGTCCCTGATCTAAAGAAATAAGATTCATCTAACTCCAAATGGGTAATCTTTAATGATGACCTACCCACTCAAGACTTCCCTCGATCTCTCATTCACTTTTTTGGCTTTAAATGCTGTCTGTTCCAAGAAGATTCCTGAAGTCATATCTTCAGACTTCACCCTTTTCTGGAACTGCAAACATACAGCATTGCCTTCCTCCTGGGCATCTTCCCTAGGATGACTAATGAGAACTCAGTATTTACTCCTTGATTCATTTCCTCCTCTTCCATTGTTAAAGTATTGCTTCCTCCTCCTAAATATATGTTAAATCCAGCGCTCTCTCCTGAGAAACTGTGATGGGCTCCTCTACTCTTTCCTTGTCTGATCTAAGCTCAGCTCCAATGGCAAGTTATTTTTTAAAACACCTTGTGATATCTGCTGATTATGGATGCAAAGCTCATATTTGCAAAGGCTTGGCCAGTAAGACTCTTTTAGTATCTTTGTACCAGGCAATTATTCCTCCATGCCCATCTCTGGAAGTTCTTATAGTCCTACCTCTTGCACAAGTATGCCACTGAATTCTATTCCCTCTTGGGAGCTTCCCTATGCCTGAGAACCTTTCACCCCCGATGCAAGACTCTTTCTCATGGTTCAAGGCCACACCTGCATGTCACCTCCCTGGTGAAGCATTTTCTGACTATTGTAGTAGAGCCGGTGGCTCCTTTGTCTGTGCCAACACACCATTCTCTATAGACCTCAGCTCTGCCAGCTGTCACATTGTCTGGCAATCATGGTTTGCCTCTCCAGTAGACTGTGTGCTGCTTGAGGGTAATTGATATGTTTTATTTATTTTTCTATTTCTATCTAAAGCCTACACAATGCCAGGCACTCCATAGGGCTCAATAAACTATTATTGAATGAATTTTTAAGAGAGAAAACAGCCAGGCATGGTGGCACACCCTTGTAATCCCAGTACTTGGGAAGCTGAGACAGGAGGATTACAGGTTCACTCCCAGCCTCAGCTACTTAATGAGGCCCTCAGAAACTTAGTGAGACTTTGTTTCAAAAATAAAGAATAACAAAATAGGATTGGGGGTGTAGCTCAGAGGTAGAATGCCCCTGACTTCAATCCCCAATACTGCAGAGAGAGGGGGGGGATTTCCAGGATTCCCAAAGTGTCTAAATCCATATCATGCATGTAGAAACTCACTTCTGCCTTCCTTAAAATGGAACAATAAGAAGAAACACCCAGATTAACAGCTCAGTGAAGAAAAGGAAAAGAAATTTATATCCACAGTAAGCTGACAGCCCTATTAAGTCACAATGAAACCCATTCTTGATTTCTCTGCAATGCAGGTAGAGAGCAGGCAGCTATAAAATGAAAAAGTAAATCAAGCCAGGAAAATGAAGTCAGATACATTGTCATTTCTCACACTCAAATTCTAAAAAGCGATAGAAATTGACAGCAATTTAGGGCTCCTTATTGCTAACTCACTATCACAGATTGGCTGGTCTGCTCTAGGTGGTAACAAAAACCTAGATGCACTCATTCCATTATTCATTCAGCCAACTAGTATTAGGACATTCTGTGTGCCAGAAACTGTGCTAGGAGCTGGTGACACAGCAGGAGCAGCCCAGAAAAAAATTCCCACCTGTGAGGGGTTTACATCTTAGTGGGGAAACAGAATATAGAATACGTGAATGATCTGCATAACATAGATCTGCTTCTGTCTGGTCTTCAAGGGACTTACAGTAGGACCCTGTAAGGTGCCCTTGTCTTTGTGGTACCTGTTAGAAGTCAGCCGTATTGTCAAGCATGGGTGATGTGAAGCCAAATGACACCCATCAACATAGAACAGCTAGTGGGGATGCTCTTTTGAGAAGTGTTCACAGCTTCCCATAGCATCATCTACAATGTCAATAGATCTTTTCCTTAAGATTGGTATGCTTAGAGGCCTGGGTGCCAAGTTTTCATCCCTTGCCTCAAAGGAACTTTAAAAAGACACAATCACTGTCAAGGGCTGGGCTGTTTTTCATACTGTGAGAAGAACCACTTTGTACAGTAACCTCAGGTCACTTTTAGTGACCCCCTTCATTCCAACAGAGCTTGCTTGTAATTCCAGCTAAATTTCTCACTTTTTCTCATTTACTCAACTTTTCTGGGAGACGCTTGGGCGTCTCAAATTCACCCCATGACTCCATTTTCCGGTTAGGTCCACCTAAATAACAATTTCAGTCTGTACTGTTATGGCAGGGAGAGGCCGACGCACAACCCGTGCCACCTTCTGCCTCAAGAGAGCAGATGTCAATAGGGGCGGAAGGACGCATGCGTTTCTAGTGAAAGAAAAGTCACTTCCGGGGCAGGGGGTGGGTGTTTCCTGTGAAAGAAAGGTCACTTCCGGCGGGGGATGCATGCGTTTCCCGTGAAGAAAAATCACTTCCGGGGAAGAGTGGGTGCCTTTCTGGTGAGAGTAAAGTCACTTCCGGAGAAGATGCATGCGTTTCCAGTGAAAGAAAAAACATTTCTGGGGAAGGATATGTGCATTTCTGGTAAAAGAAAAAGCCACTTCCTGGTCCAGGCCGAGAGAGCCCTCGGTGCTGAGTTGGTTCCCAGTTACTCATGAGCCAGGATGGGCATACAGGCGCGGCATCTTGAGGGACTCAAAGGGGCCGCGGGGAAGGGAGGGTGCTGGGGGAGGACATACCTGGCAGGTCCTGAGACCTGGGAGGAGGTGAGGAAATGTGTGGTAGTGGAGGGAAAGGGACTGAGGACATAGATCTGGCCCAGTAATGCCTGGCTGACATCCACTAGTTAGCTGGATGATGTGAGAGGCCTCTGCTTGTACTGCGCCATGCTGGAGGCCACAACTGCACAAGAACGATGGGGAAATCGATGTGAATGACAAAGACACCTACTCCACACAGCTGGGCGTCCGCCATTAGTCTGTTTTACTAAACGATGCAAGAGCAAAGGGCACGGCTACTCATGTCTTGGAACGGGGCCAAGATCCATCCAACAACCCCTTATGATTTTTTTTTAAACCCCCAGCTCTTATATAAAACTTTTTAATGGCACCACCATCTATTTTCCTTAAATAAAAAATGTTGAATGTTTCTCTCACACCCGTTGAAGAGGAGAACGAGAGTTTAAATTAACTCCAAATGGTAAAAATTTAATACAGCTCCAGCTGCCTGCAGGTTTCTTCAGTTCAAATCGTTCAGTTTGAGAGCTGCCCAGCTGCTCTGTGAGCTCACCCAAGATTTGAGAGTTGCTGTGCTACTGAGCAGCAGTTTTAAAGCGCTTAATGAAAATCACTTGACTTATGGCCTCTCTGATCAACAGGTGAGTCCATTATCTGGTGGAATAGCAAACCAGATAGTCCAAGTTAATAAATAATAATAATCTATTTAGAGTCAGGAAAAAAGAGAACTCTGAGGGGTTTTCATTCAGTTAAATGCTTTAAGCAGAGGGATGGCTTGCTGTGGGTCCTTCAAGCTTTTTTTCTGACAGTATAATAACCCTCTGCATCCCCACTCCTGACTTTTGGTGTCTTGACTGGGGACAGGAATCAGGGTGGTGCAAAATTCGACCAACTCACCTAGCAAATCTGTTTTGAGTTCTTTGTGGAAAAAAGGGGAGGACAAAAATCTGAAAATAGGTAGTTTGCATAAATAACTTCAAGGAAAGGATAGGTTGAACTTCAATTAGGTGAAAACAAGTCGAAATGCCCACCTCTTTTAGGGGACTCAAAATGGGGCTTTAAAAACCTATCTGTGAACCTTTTCCAGCACAATCAGCTGCAGAACTTCCTGAGACAGAGCTTTCTTAGTTCTGTAGCAAGAGTGCATGGATTTGCTTAAGGGGGCTGTGAGCTTCTGATTTTTGATGGATGACAGGTGATTCATGGGTTCCTTGGGAAAAGAATTTTGTGGAAGAAGAGGGTGGAGCCAAACAAGAACTGCATCAAATATATTCTAGGGCTCCCCTGTGGCTCCCAAAAGTTTTGCTAGTAAAATATTCCCATTGACTATAACGTCCCTCTTGGCTTCCATTTCAGATGGGAAAAGCAATGGGTCCCATGGAGGAAAGTGACGTAGGGTGGAGGTGGCAGGTGCCCGTGGCTTTTGAGATGAGGGGAGATTGAGGGTTGTAAAGCAGATAAATGACCTTCAGGTACCCTGGTGACATGAAAAAACTGGCTTAAAAACAATAATCGCAACTTTAGTTCCACACATATTCGGCTCTATTTTTAAAAGCAAGCTATGAAAGGTGTTTGTCCTCATGACAAATTTGCCAAAAGATGCCAGTTGAAAGCCCTTGTGCATATGACTCCACTTATGTTGATTGGAATTTTCCTTAAAAACTTTCAGAATAATCATCTTGGTCACTTCAAGTTGTATCACTCAATCTTTTTTGTTTGTTTGTTTTTAATTCTTCAAGGCCTACCTCCACTCCTGCTTTCTTGATGAAAATGTCTATTCCTGCTTTCAGTTCAGGTTGATTCTTCTTACCTTTGGGCCCCTAGAATATTAAGTGGCCACGTGTTTTAGTCCTCAGTGATCTATTACTGTAAGGTAATGTTTTCTGATTATGACTAGTGTGTGTTCTGCTTCATCAACTGCATGGTAAACTGCTTGAGGCAGTAACAATGTTTTCTATAAACTTCCATTGCTTCTAGTCCAGTGCTTGGGAGCCTCTATAAATTCCTGATGTCTAACTGAAACACAGCACTGTCTGATTACTTACTTTCTCAGGAGTTGTGTCACCAGTGCCAGTCTCCCTCCCTTGGTGTGAACACTCTCAAAATGCCCCCTCATCTATCTCTTTGGGGATGAAGTCCTGGTTGGGACTCAGTACTTCATTGAACAGAAAATTTAGCCGTAGGGAACGTGAAACAACAGCTATTGCTAAGAATTCTGAGAATTCCTTTAAAAAATGACCAAATTCATGCTGGTGGGATAGGTGTTTAAAGGTAATTTTGGAGACTCTGGAGTCGAGTAACAAAGAAAAATCTGGGCTCTAAATCCGGGCTGAAAATATAATGCGTGCCAAGAATAAAGTGGTAAGAAGAAACAAATCACAGTAGCCAATTTGTTTGTTGTTAGCCTGGGTTGAGTTAATGAGGGTTTAGACAAAATTGTCTCATTAGATTCTCCTTGTCAATTATGAGATTAGCCAGTGTATAAAAACACCAATGTGTATTTCTCCTCGTGATGCAGACTCCCAACTAAGTTGCCTACCATAGTCAGAAGTCTGTCTTGATTTTCTCTCTTGCTTTAATGGCCTCTATGTCTCTTTCCTCCTTCCACAGGTGGAAAATAAAATCCCACATAACAGTTATGTCTTGGGAAAGCTGAAATAACATATATAGCAACTGAACAGTTATAAGGGAAAAGCACATCATGAATTTAATTCCATTTCCAGATGTAAAATGTCATAAAGAATTTTTTTCTGTACTTGGCAATATAACAGGAATTTTCGAGACCATTTTATTTAGCTGGGTGTGTGCATGTTCGTAAGTATGGTATCAGAGAGTCTTCAACATTGAGTGTGCTATAAATGCTATGTGTTATAGCTTTTCTGAGGCCCCACATTGAGCTAGGAGGTGTACACTCACTGAAATGGTAGGAACCTGTGGCTGACTAATGGTAGAATTTAGTATGATTTCAGAGCAAGAACTCTGGGTCATATGGGGTTGGTTTCTAACTAATGTAATTCTTCTCCACTGTCTACAGACAATGGAATGTCATCCGTTTGAAAGGGCAGATCATTGAGTCACTGCACACATTTCTCATCCTGACTTCTTTTCTTCTTTTTCTCTCCTTGAGTGAGACTTGGGGTCTTTGTAGGAACACTTGGGTATAACCCGAGAAAGTCTTAATGGGAGTCGAGCCCAAGCTGGTCATTCCCCTGACTTACCTAACTCAACTAACTACAACAGTTAGAACTTTGAGAAGGATAAATAAAACCAACCACTTAAGTGTGGTATTCCAAAAAAGCCAAAGACATCTCAGAGAGAGGTATAAAAATAACACAAGGGAAAAGCCAGTGTAGTAGAAACCCCCATGCCACTTGCTATCGTTCTGATACCAAAGAAACTGCTCTTCTATTGGAAAATCAGCTGTACAGACAGATTAACGGATGTGTCCACCTAAGGGTTACTCCCATAGTGGCCTTTTATGGGCAGGAAAGAGCTCTTTACAACTCAGCCCCTGCTTTGTATAACTTATTAGAGTGAGAGATGTGGGAGAGCATTTGGGTAATGAAAAGAAAAATGGAATTTGAGAAAGCCAATCAGTTTTCAGAAGGACTTTTAGCAGATTGCTAACATACATGTAGCTTCTCTTCTTAAAATGTTCTTGTACCTTTCAAGGGGAAAAACAAATGTTTTATTTGAGTTTCTCTTTCATCTAACACTGCCTTATGGTTAGGCGTTTTGAAAGGAGACCTACCACCGTCACTCTGCTTGGTCCTGTATTTACTGAGCTGGTCTCACCAAAAATTAGAGATCACAATCAAAACAAATTAAGGAGCAGCAAAGGGCAAAACTCACCTTTACTTCAAAAGATGCAAGCAATTTCGGTCGATCCCAACTTCTCTTTCTTAGAAGCTTGGGTTAGAAGCACCCCACTATGAATGAATTGCTTGTTGCTTTGGTGTTGAATTGAAATATTTCCATTGAAGAGCGCTATCGTCTACAAGGACTTGGTATTCAGACCTGCAGGCTTTGCTATCGGATCTCTGCAATACAGTTATATCAACTATGGGAAATAAATGAAAGTTGTCGCTAGTGTCGGCAGCAAAAACCCGGGTCCATCCCTCACAAATCACGGACATCCGTATTCCTAATTGGCATTCTTTAGGGCTGTGCCAGGCAGAATGGCAGTGCCGGGAAAACCTGAGAGCCTTCGAGAAGACGAGGTATCAGGTTGAGATGACAGGAGACATTGACAAGCCATAGAAGTTCTTTCGTATGAAAAACTCCCCATATGTCTGTTGCAGTGCTGGTGATTTTCAGCTTTGGGTACCTCCAAATGGCAACTTCTATCTATACCAAATTCAGTACTTTTAAAGCAGACCAGTTTATGATTTTAGAAGAACAAGTGGTACCAAGGGCTACATGATACATGACCAGAAGATGGTTGTAAGGATGCATACAAATAGTTAACAAGGTAATGGTAAAAAATGTTGACCTTGATTTGTTTAGCTAAGATGTAAAGATTTTTGAAGGTCAAAGGTGTCCTTGTGTAGTGTTTTGGAGTCTAACTGTGCCTGACCCTCTAACATTAAGCTGCTGTGGCCTGCAGTTTTGAAGAGTGAAGCAAACCAGGGGGAAAGCGAGAAGGGGGAGAGAACAGGAAATGGAGTGAGGTGTTTCAGGAAGTTGTCAGGGGTTGACTGATTGATTCCAGATGGAAAGGGTCAGCCGTCGTGACCCAGGAAACACTCACTAGGGGAAAGAAGTTGGCTCGTGGAAGGGGAAGGCCTGGGAGTGAGATGCTGCTGGAATGCACATTCCGCTTCCTTTCTTCTTGAAACATTCCGAAATTTTAACTACTCTGAATAGAAGAGCATTGGCGTTGTCATCAGTCATCAGCCAACAGTGAAGGAAGTTAAATCCGAAGCTTTGAACCAAATGTATCTTCACCTCCATAATGCAGCTCATTATTCTAGAAGTCAAGGGAATGCATGTAAAAGTTAGTGTCTAAGAAGTGTGTGTCTCCCGTATTGGAGCAGCAGTCAACACATCTGATTTCATGTTGGGGAGTTTGTGAATTAAATCAGTCACATTTTGCAAATTCAGTTTAGTTGGCAGGTTTCATTGGTACCTCACAGCATAAAATATTTAGAACATGAAAAACTGAAACTTTCCTTATACACACACACACACACACACACACACATACACACATACATTTGGATGTAATTTAAAATCTTGTAATAAATTTTGCAGACACTGAAATAATTCAGGTTAATTCCCTTGCTGTCATGAGAGGCCAGGGCTAGCCAGCAAGAGATTAAAATTTATTTCCATTGTTAATAGAAAATAATGAAGTGCATCTGAACCACCAGGGTATGTCATTCGGGAAATGTTCACTTTGGAACTAAGTCTCACTCCACCCAAATGGACAATGATGAAATCTGCTGGCTCGTGAAGGCCCCATATTTTGTGTCAGGAATGCATGAGGAGCATTAATGGGCAGTGTGACAAGAAGCTTGTGGAATGAATTAAAGAGGTCTCTGTGTGAGCGCCCCTTCCATCACATAATCCTCAGATAGGGCTGGGGTTCTCCCCAGTGTGCCTAGGACAGCTGCTTGATAATTAAAAGCCGCAGCACCCTCTCCTGGTTGTCTGGGGATTTCTGGTTTGTTTTTCAGCCATGATAGGCTATTGAAGACCCATTCACGCATACAATTTTATGTAAGAGTGGTCTGATTCCTCTTCATCCCCTTTATCCTGTTGTTTTCTGGGGTAAGCATGTACACAGGGGATGGCTTCTAATCTCCATGCTCACCTCGACCTTGTGGCTGTGAGGTCCAGACTCTCCCTTGGACTATGACATGATCTGGTGCTATCCCACAATCCCTGGGAAAAGCACTTGAGCCTCAGTGAGCTTGCCAAGAGTGATGGATGTCTCTGTTTTATGGTTGCCATCGCATGATAGGAACGATCTAGAAGGCTTTCCTCAGACGCTAGCATGTTAACACAGACACAATTGAAAACAGACCCGGAGCTAGACAGGCTGCATCCTTGAATTGTGAGCAATTATATGGGTGATAATTTTCTGAATGACAACTGAGGTTCCTTTGAATTTATTCTTTGAATCCCCAGGGCCTGTCATAAGACCTGACATGTAGTAGGAGCTCAGTGACTATCTGTTGAGTTGAATGATTGAAACCCGCTTGTCCACGTGAAATTTCACATGTGCTCCATTGTGCCCGTGGAGTAGGGCCATGTGGAGGATGATTTGCGGACGCATGGGTCTTAGGGATTCTTTCCAACCTACTACATTGTAAATATTATAAAAATGTTAAAAGATGCCATGTAAAACTCTCCATAGCCCCCTCCCCCGCCTCCCACAAAAACCCAAAAGCAGAAAATCATGCCTTGGATTGGCTGGGAAGGGACACACAATTCTGGAGGGATGAAATATTCCGTAGCATAAGAGTGATGTAAATTGTGTAGCTAAGTTAAGTGCATTTTGATGCATGTAAATTTTACCTAAAAAATCCCTCCCAAATCTGTGATCATCATCTTCTTCACAGAACAAGGGGTGAGGACTGGGCATTGGTGAAATGAGATGAAATGAGAGCAGAGAGACTTTGAAGGCACTCGCGGCTGGATGATGACTACTAGGGATCCATTATGTCAGTCTGTTCTGTTTGCTTAAAATTATTCACAACAAAAACTTTTTTAAATGCCACGCAATTCTTTCATAATAAAAGGGAAGGCAAGTTCAAGCCCCTCCCTGATCTTCCTTCCTCTTATAAGTAAGGAACGGGCGGCAGAACAATTACAAGTAGAATATCAACAAATTTCACTGGGGGCCTGGGCAGGAAGAGTCATTTTGAAGCAGGGCTCCTCATTATGCACCTATTGCTCCTCCTTGAAAGGTCTATATGTGTGTGTGAATATCTACATAATGAGTTCCTTTCTCAATAAATAAATAAATAAATAAATAAGTAAATGCTGTGCGTGCGTAAGCGTTCCATCCCTGAGGAGTGGCCTCACACCCAGCCGGCTCTCTTCTGCCCCGCTGCTGATCTCTACCTCTTGAACTTCTCCCACACCCTGATCTGCAGCATCGAGGGTAGAGCTCAACCCTGTAGCATTCTGTGAGCTGCTTGTTTCTTGCATTAGTGGTCTTTCACCAGCCTGAAAAGAGCTCTCTGAGGGTAGAGGCCATGCCTTGTCACTGCTAGTAACTAGCCCCCTTGTCCCCCTTTCTAGAACCTTCCTCCTAGCTCAGACCATGGGAAATTCTCACTGGGTAATGTCGTCTGTCAAACGAGGCAGGAAGAAGCAAATGGAACATGAACCCCTCCTAATCTGGCGTGTACTGAGCACTGTGCTCAACGTCTTACATGTATTATCTCATTTTATCTCACTCAGCCCTTCGAGATAGGCAGCATTATTTATGTTTCAGAGATAAGAAAAACTGCGAAATCAAAAAGGTTCAGTAACTTAGCCAGGGTTTCATGTTAGGGAGTAGCAGCCCGGGATTTGGCTTCAGTTCTGACTCCAAATCCTTCCTCGTCCAGTACGCCACACCCACCTCTTCCCTTCCCTCCTGTAGATACTAAATGTTCTGTTTCCAAGCTGAATTCCAGGAACCTTATCTTCTCACCAACAGTCTGAGCATCTTTGCCACTGTTTTCTAGTGTGTGTGTGTGTACAACTGATGAACCAGCATCTCTACACCCAGCATGATCTTAGGACACATCTGAAATGCAAACACCTCCCAGCTGTGGCTCCACCTTAGCTTCTGGGTCACACCCAGTCAGCACCTCGGGGTGACTGCCGCTGAAGGCTTCACTGGGAAGGGTGGTCCAGTCCTTTGATAGAGAATGAGGTTCCTGGGAGGAGCAAGCAGAGGGCAGTTTCCCCACTTCATGACACGGGCAAAGTTGGAACAGAAATGCATGAAATGCATTTTTTTCCTCCCATACTGTTCTTCTGTAATTTCGGCAGGAGGAATGCCTGTTGAGTTGTTAAGATCATGACCCATTTCCCCAGTCCTGTCCCATCTCCCATTCATCATATGGAAGTGTGGCAAAACAGAACTCTGGTGTCCTTCCCGCTTCATGGGAAACTAACCCTCCTCCTCCGCTTTAAACATTCAGGTTGTGTTATCGACGACAGTGAACGTGGATGGACACGTGCTGGCCGTTTCGGACAACATGTTTGTTCATAACAACTCTAAGCACGGCCGGAGAGCAAGGAGGCTCGATCCCTCAGAAGGTAGGGCTGTCTGGGACGGGCACCATAGACAAATGAAGTTTTCCACAAGTTCCCTCGTTTGAACTTCAAATTTATGTCTCGGAGTCAAGGTGAAGAAAGTACACAGACCATGTGGGGTTTTAAGTGAAGCTGTAAACACCGGCTGCAGCCTGCCCTATTGTAAGCCCCGCTGAGCTCCCGGCCCATGCTGCCTGGCTCCCCTAGTCTCCCAGTCTCTTCCACTCCGCTCTGTTTCTCTTTGTGCTAGACGGGCATTGCAGGGGAACGTAGGCCTATGACATCTTAGTTAAACAGGAACATTACAGTGCCAGACATGTATGAATAAGTGTCAGATGTGCCCTTAAACAGATTGTGGGCGAAACAAAACAATGTGCAGAATGAAATTGACACTAATTGATTTTTGTTTGCTTGGACAAGAAGAAATCATGGGCTGCTCTGGGTAGTTTTCCAAGTGCATTCAAGTAATTAGAAATACTGGTAACTGTTAAACTTCAAGTTGTCCAAAAAATTAAAGTATATCGATGAACAAAACTGACAAATCTAAGTAAATTCCGTCTCACTTGTTCCCCTTCCTTCCTCATTCCCGGGCTCACCAGTGCAGGGGGACCTTATAAATGAGAGTGAACACCCAAATAAGCTACTATTTTAGTGTGATGTGTTGTTACACACTACCCACCAGCCCCTACCCCCAACTCAGCCCTTAAAATGTATATTGTATCATTTTAAATAGGAATTAATGAACTGAAAGAAAATGATTGAATCAGTAAAGAATTTGGAGTGGTGTTAATTCTCCCACAGTGGGCACTGAAAGGGGAGAAGCAAATCCCAGAGTTCAGAGCTGGGAGCCCCTCGAGTTTCTTTTGACTGATTGGATGTGATTGACTGGCTGTTCAAAGGGGGCTCATGTTTTTGGAGTCCTGCCAAAGTTCTCCTCCACCTTTGACCCTGTCAACTTTGGAAATGGAGTGATGGATTGACTTTAGTTATGGCCTGAAAACCATATTGGGTTCCTGTTGGGATGTAAAGTCCAGAGGCCTCGAACATATGGACGAAGGGAGGAAAATCCTTCTACAAAGTTAGGAGAGTGATTAGAAATTGTCTCTTGATAGAGCAGAAAAAACTTCAGCTGCCATAGATTTTGCTTTCCCCTTCTCTCCCTTGCACATTAACGGGCCTTGTAAATCTTAACATCTTGGGGCAGAGGAGGTGGGGAGAGAAAAGGGATTTACACTTTTCTAGTGTGATCAACTTATAAAAATATGGGCAAAAACAACAGAGTTTTAAAAACACCCTTTGCACAATTAGCTAAGTGTTTCACTTTTTCATAGGTAATGGTCAACTCATTAGGCTTTAATGACCTGGTGCAAACCAACAACCAATTAGGGAAAGATGGCAAGTCGATAAAGCTCAACTTGAACTTCTCGGAATGGCCAGCAGCTTTCAAGGACCCACCATTCCCAAAACGCTCGACTTCTGTCACCGAAGGACAGAGCTGACTTTTTCTTTCTTATCTTCTTAGCTACCCCGTGCATCAAAGCCATTAGCCCCAGTGAAGGCTGGACCACAGGAGGAGCCATGGTCATCATCATTGGCGACAACTTCTTTGATGGTCTCCAAGTGGTGTTTGGCACCATGCTTGTGTGGAGTGAGGTAGGCCAAGGAGCCAGCTTCCCTGATCTCCTTTGGTCCAAGGTTTGTTTCTATCCAGGAAGCTAGTAATTCCCAGAGCAGCCGCTGCACGCATACACAAGTACTGAAGAGGGCACTAAGGATGAGAAGATCTGGAAGTCACGGTCATTGCAGGGACAGATTCCCTAAAAGACAAATATGATGCAGTATAATGTACAATTATGAGAAATCAGGTAGAGTCTAGCTCTGGATTATAGGAGGAGGGTGAAAAATGATAGACTCACTCGACCATGGAAAATTATGTTTTGAGAAAATCCTGATGATAGAGAAGACATATGTTTGTGCCATAATGCTAAATGGGGAAAAATTAGAACGTTATCTATGCATAGGCATAATTTAATTGTATGACATATATCTATAGAAATGTACTAGAAACATATCATATATTAATATTATTTTGGGGTAGTCATTGTTACTATTCTTTATATATTTCTGTAGTTTCTCAATTTTCTAAGTTGAACATATTCTATCTTATAACCATAAAGGCAACAAAATGCATTACAAAAAGATAAGCAATGGCTTGGACATTGCCAAATCAATGTTTGAGGCCATGAGCAGTGTCCTTGGTGATGGCTGATCTAAGAGATATTTTGTTGCTCTGCCTGTTTACTCTTCAGCTAATAACCCCTCATGCCATCAGAGTGCAGACTCCTCCCCGGCACATCCCTGGAGTAGTGGAAGTGACATTATCTTACAAATCCAAACAGTTCTGCAAAGGAGCCCCAGGAAGGTTCATTTACACAGGTAGGTAAGAAAATGCTTCCAAGGGAGGCTGGATCCTGGTTCACCTGTGCTCTACTTCCTAATGTCTCTACTTTATAATTATCTTAAATTTTCTAGGTCTTCCTGGTAGTGATGGAAGAGTAGACTGAGTGAAATGGGGAAGTGTAGACTCAGTTCTAAATTTGTTTTTTACTTAAGCAATGGCAGTATGGTCCAGGAAATAGCTGTGGCAGCTCATTTCAGGAACACACCTTTATAATTTTATCTCTGCTGGGATCATGCTAGAGCAGTCTTTTATCCAAGCAGTCAGATAAGAGCAATTAAACAATGTTGTTAGCTGTAAGTAAATTTTCTTGAAAAGAATTCAAGAAAGTTGCCAGTTATGTGGCAGAGTGGTGCAAAGTATTTTAAGAAAGTAAAAGTCATCTTTTAGTCCAATAGTTCTTGAATGTCTACTTGGTATCTACTGCTTTTTCTAGACGGGAGGTACAGATGACACATAAAATGTGGTCCTCTCTCGGTGTGGAAATTTAGAGACTTGGAGGAGGAAGTGGTACGTTGCACAGAAAGGCTGGAGATTTCGTTTAAAAAATACGTAGTGTTTCCAATGGATGGACTGTGAGTTTTAGGAAGGAAGACTGGAGTAGTGAGAGGGGGGTCCAGGAGGAAATGGAAATTGAGCAAATTTAGGCTTGGGAGGGTTCGGATGGGCAAGGAGAAGAAAGAGGAACGCTCTCTGAGAATCCCCTGTGCACAGAAGACTTGGTGAGACGAACATGTGCAGGCAGGGGGAGAGGCTGGCTCAACAGCTGGGACAAAGCACTTTGCAGAATTTAGACCAGATCTCAATGTGCACATTGTAGGTAATAGAGAGAAGGAAACCATGAAAAACAGTTTACAAGCCTAATATGGTGCCGAGATGAGCCAGATTCACAGGGAGGGAGCTGAATTGTGGTTGGGGCAGGGATGGGTAGCTGCTGTTTAAGGGATACAGAGTTTGTTTTGCAAGATGAAAAGCTTACTGGAGATTGGTTGCACAGCAGTGTAAAAACACTCGACACCACTGCACTGGATGCTTAATAGTTAAGATGATAAATTTTATGTTGCATTTACTGCACCCCCAATTTTTTAATGAAGAAAAAAAAGAAGCCTTGTAAGGGCACGTAGACTTGATTTGACAAGAAATAAGGAAGACATCAAGGGTTCCGGTGCAAGAAGAGTGTCATGTTGGGGAAAACAAGTGCTCTTGACTGAGTGAGTTGGCAAAACAGCTGAAGGCTGGAGATTACGAGGGAGATTTTACTTTGAAAGAGGGAAAAAGGGACAAAAAGAAATAGGTAAACCAAGAAAGTGCATGCAGCATATTACAAGTTTTTAGTAATAATAATTCGTTATGTTATTCTCTCATTTGGTGTCGGCCTCCTTTTCTTGTTAAAGTGTGCACATCTGGCTGGATAGGAATTAGGAGTAGATGGAAGGGGACATTTTTAGGAGTATTTATTTAAAAATTTGCCTTCAAATTTCCTCTCCTGAGATCCGCACACCTCGGGTGTTACTTTTTTGTGGGTGGAAGATTCCCTTGCCATCGCGGTAGCGAGTCACCGTTCTGGCTCCCACAGGGGGCAGCTCGCTGGCTCGTTCTCGGTGGTATCTCTTACGCACCTTCCCTGGGTTGGCATGGCTCTAGCTTCTGGGACATGGTGGTGAGGGAAGTCAAGTCCCCCATCTAATAAAGCTCACACACTAGAGGGAGAGACAGACGGCAAAGAAAACCAGTGAAACCATTGCTGATGGTGAGAAGTAAGGGAAGGAGAATAGGGCCTCGGGAGGGACCGGAGGCTTCTCTGAGGAGGGGATGTTGAGTGTGGAGCTGAATCCAGGGAGGGGCGAGCCACGGAAGTCCACCCCCTTCCCTCCTCTGCCCCTGCCCTCCTCTCCGGCCCCCTCCCCTTCTCTGCCTCTTGCCCCGACCCCTACCCTCCTCTCCGGCCCCTTCCCCTGGCCTTCCCACCGTCCCGAGCTCCGCACGGCTGTTTTCTGTTTGGCTCCTGGTGTCACTGTGACAGCACACGGTGGTTTGTGCATTTGTGGGGAAGTGTCCCTGGCAGAGGAGATGGCAGTATTAGAGACCAGAAGCGGGCACAAGTCTGTTGGCGTCGGGAAGAGCAGATGCCCGTGTGGCTGGAGTGGGGTGTTTGGGAGAGACACAGCAGGGGGCTCCGAGAGGGAGACCCCGAGGGGACATGCACAGGGCGGGAAGCCCTGGCTGGATGCCGTCACCATGGAGGGAGGGAGCAGAGGAAGGAAGGGATCTGAAGATGGCGCCTCGGGAGCACCAGTGCGTGCGCCTAGGACAGCACGGGCACAGGCACAGAGGGCGTGGGGAGGAGACCTGGAAGACCTGGCCAGTGGGAGGAAAGCAGGACTCGAGTGCCCCCCACCCCCGGACACTTTCTGCAGAGATGGCAGCTCTGGTGTGTGAAAGACACTCCTGGGCGTGGTGACAGGATGACAGGTTTGGCCCTCAAGGAGACGGGTGGGTATAATAGCAAACACGTGCCACCAACCCTCGGCCTACAGAGGAAGTGGAGAACAGTCTCAGTCCTCACAGGGCCCGTGGATGCTGGAGCCAGGTGGTGTGTGTGTGTGTGTGTGTGTGTGCACGCGTGCAAACTTGCTCTGAAAGCAGAGGTCTCACTGAGCTGCACGTCATATCACCAGCACTTGGGCTGGACCTCACCCCAGTTGGAGCCAGATCTCTGAATCCAAACATCCATTGGACAAGTATGTGCTCTACAGTATGCTGAAGAAACAAGTAATGTCAGGATTCCTCTAGTAATATCGGAATTCCTGTATCTCTTACAGTTCTAGAAGATGAGATGGCTGCTTTGGACAATAATAATAATAATAATAATAATAATAATAATAATAATAGTTAGGTTAAGTGTCTTAAGAGATGTCAAAGCAAAAGGTGATATTGGGATCCTGGGACTGACTAACTTGGGGGAATCCAGGAAGGCTTCCTAGAGAAAGTAACAACATAGTGACATTTGAAAGCCAAGTAGGAACTTTCCAGACAGAATGGAGGAGGCCGTGATCTTTGGTTCTTGGAAATACAGTGCCTAGCACAAGAGGGGTGTATGGAACTGTGAAACCACAGGAGTTGTGTTACAGGCTGACATGTTAATATTAGCAAATAACCCTCCTTTCCCGACGTGCCGGGACGTGATGGTGCTGCGTGTGTGTTGTTGTTGATGGGCTGAGGCATACTGACCGTTTCATGAAGCATTCGTACACATTCTATGCCGGGGACTCCAGGACATGCCACACCTGTAGGACTGTACCTTCCTAGACATCACAGTGGTGAGCAGGTGAAGCGTCCATGGTGTGGAGTCAGAAGGCCTGGACTTGCAGTGTGGCCTGCCTCCTAAACAGTCCCTTCCCGCAGGACCTGGTTAAATGGCACGGTGTGTGCAAATGGTGGGGGGCTGGTACAGGCTGAGCCAGCAGCTCTCCAGAAAAGGAGGGTTGAAAAGTGCTGGTTTGTGGCATTTCCTGATTTCTGTGGTGCAAATACGATTTCAAGGTATTGTGTGAAATTGACTGGCTCTCAAAGTTCTTGGAAAATTTAATCACCTGCTCTTGCAAGCCCGTAGCCAGGTCTAACACACTTGTGCATGCAAAGCGCTCAGGATGGAAGGTGAGTAGAAAGTGAGTTGTATCTTCCTGTTCAAAACGTATTTATTATTAATATTACTTTTATTACTGTCGCTAGTGTGGTCATCATGGCGACTGACTTGAATAAGGAATTGCAAATGTGCTGAGTACTAAAAAGGAGTTGTGTAGGGTGCTGACAATATATGCTAGGGGAATCAAACCTTAAACCGAGGTGATGGGAAGAGCTGAGAACAGATAAGAGGAAGTAGCACATGCAAAGGCCCTGGGGTGGGAAGGAGCATGTGATGTATTTGAAGGCCACTATGAGCAAAGCCAAGAAGAGGAATCAAAGAGAGGTTGGGTGCATGCTGGCGGGGGAGCAGGGCCTCGCACCAGCCAGGCCCCTCTTCCCAGCTCCTCTCTGGGTGCAGTGTGCAGCTGTGGGAACAGTGCTGTGATCAGATTTACTTAAAAGGTGGTCTGGCTGCAGTGCGGGGCATGCCTTAGACACCCAGGCGGACGCAGAGTTCAGTGGGAGGCCAGAAAGTGATGGCAGCATGGACCAGAGTGCCGACGGTGGGGACAGGCAGAAGTGGATGGAATTTAGGAGGTAGCGTTGAAGGGCCTCGATGATTGATTGGACGGGGTGAAGGTTGGGGAGGGGAGGGAAGGGGCCAATGCTCAGGTTTCAGGGTTGAAAAATTGGGTGGGTAGAGGTGAGAAAGTGATTTTTTAAAAAGGTATAAAGTGCTAAGGGAGTTCAGAGGAAGGACAAAATACTTCCAGCTGGTGGAGAGGTGGGAAGATTTAATATTGTAAAGATGTCGATTAATGAATAAATTTAACACAATGCCAATCAAAATACCAACAAAATGTTTGGGGAAACATTACAAAGTTCACCTGGGAAGGTGCTAAAATAGAACACTTGATTTTGAAAAATGAGAGCGCCTTGCCCCACCAGACATTAAACCCATTTTAAGTTTCAATAATTAAAAGAATATGAGGGCTTTGCAGGGACATGTAAAAATGTCAGGCAACAGAAAATTTAAAAAGAAACTGTTTTTGCACACACTGAGTGTATAAATACTTAAATATCAACATGATGAGGAGCTGCCTCAGATGACTGGAAAAGATCGGATGCTGAACCAATGTGTTGGGCCAACTTAGGTTGGCCATACTTAGAAGAAAAAGTCAGATTTCTAATTTCGCGTCACAAACTGAAATATATTCAAATTGAATATTTCTAATTAAACGTGTAGCCATTTCCAAAGATTATAGATAGAAAAGCAATTATCGCCTTGAGCTTTTTCTGACACTAAAGACAGAGACCATCAATTAAGAGATGTGGTTACATGAAAAGAAAGACATTTCATGTCCAAGTACCAGGCATGAAGTCAAAAGGAAAGAACAAAATGAGGACAGTTTTACTCTGTAGGGGATATTGTCTTATGTATAAAATGACTCACTTATTTGCTCAGCAAAAATTTATTATATGCCTACCATCGTTAACTGCTATGTTATACATTGTAGATAAAGAGGTGAGTGTTAGATATTTTAAAAATTGAGAAGAAAAAGACAAATACCCAAAAAGAAAAAGAGCAAGTATCATCAGGAGTTAATTCTAGGAATGAACGCTAAATTAAGCAATAAGCAAAAAATTCCAGTAATCAAATAAATGCAAATCAAGGCAACAAGACTACTGTGAATTCTTCTTTGTCACATTGGCAAAGTTTTCTTTAAAAAAATGAACACACCCAATTGGTAAAATTGGAGGTAGAGGTTTTCTAACATACCTCTGTAGGAAATGGTTAGAAAAAAATATCTTCCTGGTGCTAGCCTGAAAAATACGTGGGCCTTTTGACCCAGCAGTTCTCTTTTCAGGAGTGGATACTTAGGGAATAATTGAATTTGCCCAAGGCCGTTCATTGGAGCACTATTTATAGGAGTGAAAAATTAAAAACATCCTTAGTGTCCATTCGGGGATTCATTAAAAAATAATGAAACATATTTACAGTTTCTAAATATTAAAAATGATGCTGTTGATGGATATTTACACAAGAGGCACCTGTGATGTAAGTTTTTTAAAACTTGAAAATAGTATGCATAGTATGGTCCAGATTTTATACATATGAAAAATGAATAGTTGTCCAAAAAATCTGAGTAAGGTGTGGAGGCCCATGAGCCATTGTGCTAGCAATAGTGGTTGCTGGGGCATTAGTATTTTTTTTTTCATGTTGCTTACTTGTGTCTATTATTTTCTCATGAAGTGAAAATAATTTTAGTTAATTGTTAAAAAATAAAATGTAATACAAAAAACTGACATCACATGCGTTTAAGCACAGAAAGAACACACACCAGTAAACTAATCTTTTAGGTCCAAAGGTCTGTCCAGCCAGGTGGTCAGGAAGCTTCTTCCAGAGGCTGCCTTTGAAAGGGGGGGACCTACGGCCGGGGAGAGGCCAGGAAGGCGAAGTAAGATGCACGGGAGGGAGGCTGGTCACTCTCTCCAGAGACGTCCACCTTGCATCCTCGGCCCCGGTGCCGCTCCTCTTGGTGGAGACAAGACGCTGATGGATGCCGTCAGAGGTGCCAGCCCCACAGGAAGCGCACCGGTGGCCTTGCCTTCCCGCTGAATGTGCAGCGTTGTTGAGAGCCGAGTTAGTCTCAGGCCAATGGCTGGAAAGGCAGGAGCTTCACAGGGGACTGAACCCTAGACGCTCTCCTCAGACCCGGGTCCTCACTCCAGCTGCCGGCACAACCCTGGCGCTTTCCCGTGGGGAGATGGACAAGGGCTCTTGCATTTCCAGCTGGCCTGGCCAAGGGCGGGGGGGGGGGCACTGAACCACGCTCTCTGAGCACCTGGGGAGTCAGCACCCCAGCCCCATGGCAGTGCTTCACTGGGGTGGTGCTCCGAGGTCCCCGCAGGCTTAAGCAAAACTCTCAGCTCCAGTGGTGGGTACAGAAGGTCATCTTGATTCCAGAGGAAAAAAGCAAACTGGAAGGAAACCTAGGGCGCTTTGGTGGCCAGAGTGAGCCCTCTGGACAGGAGGGGTCTGAGAGGACAGGCCCAGGGCAGCCAGGAGAGCCGATCTGGAGGCTGCCTGCACGCCCAGTCGCCTCACTGCTCTCAGCCTCGTTTTCCCCATACGCGTTTCCCTGGCTGGACTGATCCTAAGGCTCAGGCTTGGTGCAACCTAGGTGTCTGTCCACAGAGAAATGGATAAAGAAGATGTGGTCTACACACACGATGGAGTTTCACTTAGCCATAAAGAAGAGCAAAATTATGTCACTCGGTGGCCTGTTTGTGTGGGGATTCTTCTTGAAAGACCTGCCACATTGTGCCCTTAATATCTCGGTCCAGGTTACAAGTCAGAGTTTTGCAGGAGACCGAGAAGGCCAGGGCAGCCTGGAACATAGACAGTGCAGGTAGGAGCCCAAAGAGGACAAAAAGAACTGAAGGGAGCGAGGGGCCCGCTGGCTCACGTGCGTCAGTTGAACCTAGAAGTCGACAAAGGCAGCCTGGCTAACTGAGACCCCGGGGCTAACAACTAACCTCCTCCCCCTTATCTTTTATGTTAGAAAACACGACACGAATGTGTTGGTAAAATACCTCTGGTCATTATTTGGAAGAAAGCGTTCATCAACAGGAGAAGGCCTCAGTTGCGGGGAGAAATGGGAGGCCAGGATTTTGCCGTAAACTCCCAGATCATACCCAGGCCCCCGAGCCTCCGCCCTACATTAAGCCACACTGCCAGATGTGCCAACCGGATTGCAAATGTTAATAGCTCATCCACTTGGCCTTTCTTTTTCTTTTCTTTTCTTTCTTTCTTTTTTTTATAGCATTATCCTGGAAAAAAAAATCCCATTGAAGGAATGAATCTGATTTTTAGTTAAAAATACCCAAACCAGACATCAAAAAACTGGCCCAAGTATAATTGCTCCCTGTTCAAACTGGAAACAGGCTGGATCGACGGCACCCTTGGCACCCTGCCCTTTGGCGAAGTTGCCTGCATGCCCACCTCTAGTGAAATTCACATCCATCCATCAGCTGAGCCTGAGAAATGATGCCCCCGCTGTCAGCCCCAGAGTAGGAAGTGTTGCCTCACTGAGACACCGCAGCCCCTTAATGGGCCAGTGCTCCCGGCCATAATACTGCAGCACACATTAGAGAGAGCAGGCGCGCGTTCATAACTGCTCCGTTGTGGCATTTAGATTTACCCTTGAAATTTATCTTTAATTTTTACAGTTGTCTCCTTAACCATGTATATT